>JAPXFQ010002139.1:0-126631 GCA_028564705.1 Apricaphanius iberus
CGACAGTGGGAAGGAAAAACTCCCTTTTAACAGGAAGAAACCTCCGGCAGAACCAGGCTCAGCACAAGCGGTTATCTGCCGCGACCGTCTGTGGCTTGGAGAATACACAACAGAGACACAGAAAGAGCAACAGAACCGATGCACAAGTTTGTTGCAGGACGTGGAGAATTTTCCGTCACTGCAATGCCATCTTAGTCAGGGTCGTCAAGCAGGGCTAATCCGGAGCACCTACTATAATAGAAAACAGGTTAGTGCTTGAATTGACAGCACATCATGCAGTTGGGGAGAAGTAGGAGAGAAAGTAGGAACAGACCCTAATAATGTCCTCCAACAGCCTAGCCTAAAGCAGCATAGCTACTAACATTAACCTGTCTCCTAGCTACTAGGAGACCTGGCTACCAACACTCTGTCTGAGTCCTCCTGACCCGTGGACGGTGTAGGGCCGGTAACGGCCCCCGTCATGCCGGGGTCTTCTCGGAGTCGGGTTGTTTGAGAATGCAGCCCAAAGTGGGTGGTAAACTCCATCTAAGGCTAAATACCGGCACGAGACCGATAGTCGACAACTATCTTAAGGAAAAATAGACAGAACTGAGAGGACAGAGTTGAAGAGGGCGAGAAACGTTTAAGAGATAAACGGGTGGGGTCCGCACAGTCTGCCCGGGGGATTCAACCCGGCAGGTAATGGGCGGCCGCACTGTGCGGGAGGATCCCCTTGAGGGACCTCTCTCCGGCGCTGGCTGGCCCCTGTGGGGCACATTTCTTCCGCGGCGGTAAGCCGCGACCGGCTCCGGATCTTTACCTGGCTTACATTAATCTATCTCTACCTAGCTACTCTACCTCTTCCTATCTCTTCCTAACTTTTGACACTCTGCCTGACTACTAACATTAACCTGTCTCTTCCTATCTACCTGTCTGACCTGACTCTAACTACCTATAAACATATCTCTAACTGTAAGCTTTGTCAAAGAGGAAAGTTTTTAGCCTAGTTTTAAAGATAGACAAATTGTCTGCTTCACGAACCAACCCTGGGAGCCGGTTCCATAGGAGGGGAGCCTGATAGCTGAAAGATCTGCCACCCATTCTACTTTTAGAAATCCTAGGAACTACCAGTAAACCTGCAGTCTGAGAGCGAAGGTCTCTGTTAGGAACATATGGAACAATCAGGTCTCTTATGTATGATGGAGCTAGATTATTAAGGGCTTTATATGTCAGAAGGAGGATCTTGAATTCTATTCTAGATTTTACTGGGAGCCAGTGAAGAGAAGCTAAAACAGGGGAAATGTGATCTCTTCTTTTAATATTCATCAGAATCCTAGCAGCAGCATTTTGAACTAACTGAAGACTTTTAATTGTATTCTGTGGACTACCTGATAATAGACAGTTACAGTAATCCAGCCTTGAAGTAACAAAGGCATGGACTAGTTTTTCAGCATCATTCCTGGACAGGATGGTTCTAATTTTTGCAATATTCCTAAGGTGAAAAAAGGAAATCCTACATCCTAACTATTGAGGTTGAGGAAGATCTATTGTTTACCTGAACAAACTGAAATCTGTTAGACAAATAAGATTTAAACCAACCTAGTGCTGTTCCTATTATACCGACACTTTGAAGCCTTTCTATGAGAATATTGTGATCAACAGTGTCAAAGGCAGCACTGAGATCTAACAGGACCAGAATGGTCACCAGTCCATTGTCTGAGGCTATGAGAATATCATTAGTAACCTTCACCAGAGCTGTTTCAGTGCTATGATGAGCTCTAAAGCCTGACTGAAACTTCTCAAACAGCTCATTATTGTTTAAATGCTCACATATCTGTTGTGCAACTATTTTCTCAAGAATTTTAGATAAGAAGGGAAGATTAGATATCGGTCTATAGTTAATTAAGTCGTTTTGATCAAGAGAGGGTTTCTTAAGTAGAGGTTTAATTACAGCAATCTTAAACTCCTGTGGTACATATCCATTGACTAAGGATAGATTCATTATATTTAAAATTGGAGCAGCGATCAGAGGGAAAACTTCTTTTAAGAGTTTAGTTGGGATTGGGTCTAAAACGCAAGTTGAAGGTTTAGATGAAGCTAATAATTTTAGTACATCACAAAGTTCGGCTGCATTAAAGCAGTTTAAGCATATATTAGGTTCCACCATTTTTGAGGCTGCCTCATTAACTAAGGAGGAAGCAAGCATATTGGGAAGGTTCCCAATTATCTTATTCTTTATGGAGTCTATTTTATTTATAAAGAATTGCATGAAGTCGTCACTGCTTAGAGCTTGGGGAATGGTTGGCTCGATAGAGCTATGATCCTGTGTGAGTTTGGCAACTGTATTAAAAAGAAACCTAGGATTATTTTTATTCTCCTCGATTAAAGATGAATAATATGCTGTTCTAGCTGTGTGAAGGCTCTTTTTATATAGCAATAAACTATTTTTCCATATTAAAAAGGAATCATGTAAATGCGTGGAGCGCCATTTTCTCTCTAGTTTTCTAACATTCTGCTTTAGGGTACGTAGCTCTAAATTAAACCAGGGAGTTAATCTTCTATGGCTAGCCACCTTCCTTTTCAAGGGGGCAACTTTGTCTATTGCCCGACGCAGGGAGGAATTAACGCTATGAACTAAAATGTCAAGTTGTGAGGGGTCACGAGTTAAATCACTGTTTTCTGTTCTGCATTTATAAACTGAGGAAATTGGAATAGCTTCTTTAAAATTTGCTACAGCGTTGTCTGATAACGTTTGATATGATCTGTGACTGATCCATTAGAGTAAGTTTAAAAGTGATAAGGAAATAATCAGACAGGATAGGGTTATGTGGAAAGGCTGTTATTTCTTCACAGTCAATGCCATAAGACAGCACAAGATCTAAAGTGTGGTGACAAGAATGTGTTCGACCCTGCACATTTTGAGTAAAGCCTATTGAGTCTAGGATAGTCTTAAAAGCTGTATTTAGACTATCACTTTCATTATCAACATGAATATTGAAGTCTCCGACTATAATGACTTTATCAGTGTTTAAAACTAAGTCAGATAAAAAATCTTAAATCTGATCTAAAAATTGAGAATAAGGGCCTGGTGGACGATATAAGACCACAAACAAAAGTGGCTTTACTGCTTTGTTATGTGTATGAGGAAAGCTAAAAACTAGATGCTCAAAGGAACTGTAACTATTATTTTTTTGGAGATTAATTAGTAAATCGGAATGAAAGATAGTTGCTACTCCACCTCCTCGACCAGTACTTCGAGGGACACTAAAGTTTAAGTAGCTAGGGGGAGTTGACTCATTTATTGTGACATGGTCCTCTTCCTGCAACCATGTCTCTGCAAGACAAAACAAATCAATATTATTTTCACAAATTAAGTCATTTACTAAGAGTGTTTTTGAGGGGAGAGATCTTATGTTTAGTAAACCACATTTAATTGATTTGTTTTATGTTCAGTCCGAGTTTTATTTATCTTTATGAGATTTTTATACTTTGCTCTAGTAGCATTAACTTTTAATTAAAAGTTCTGCTGACAGTTCCCTCCCACTGTCAGCAGCTTGCCTTGGGTCTGCCTCTTCTTACTTTCCAGCATAACCAAGCTCCGGCACTTTCCACGGGTAGAGGTAATCTCCTGGATTCTCCTGCTCTCTGCCTGCCAGCCTTGCATAGCTCCGTCAGACTTATGTTGGATAAGGTGGCCACTCTAAGCCCACCATGAGCTAGAGTTTCAGCTGCAGAGGAGGCTTTGTAAATTCTCAGACCGTGGAAATAGCTCTTCACCGAGATGGGTTTCACCAGTTTCTGGGCCGAGTCTGCGGGGAATGGACAAGCAGCCTTCACCCAAACCTCGGGAAGACAGCCTTCACCTCATCCCTATTTGCAACCAGCCTTAACCTGCTTCCCTCCAGCAGACTCCTCCAGTAGGGAACCCGAGACTCCATTGAACTGTCTAGAACCAGAAGTTCCAGATTCTGTGACTGCACCAGAGGTTCTGGAAACTATTCCTATGACTGTTCTAGAGACAGTTCCTGTGAGGATGCTAGTAACTGGTCCAGAACCCAGGTCTTCAGTGTGCGTTCCAGAACCCAGGTCATCAGAGTGCAGTCCAGAACCGTTTCCAGAGACTCCTCACATACCTGTGATGGTTCCGGAGGCTCCTGACATTCCTGTGTCGGTTCCAGAGACACCTCACGTTCCTGTGATGGTTCCAGACACTCCTCACCTTCCTGTGACGGTTCCAGAGGCTACTCATTTTCCTGTGACTGTTCCAGAGACTACTCACGTCCCTGTGACGGTTCCAGAGACTACTCAGGTCGCTGTGACGATTCTAGAGACTACTCAGGTCACTGTGACTGTCCAGAGACTACCCCAGTCCCTGTGACGGTTCCAGAGACTACTCACGTCCATGTGACTGTTCCAGAGACTACTCATGTCCCTTAAGACGGTTCCAGAGGCTACTCATATTCCTGTGACGGTTCCAGAGACTACTCACGTCCCTGTGACGATTCTAAAGACTACTCACCTTCCTGTGAAGGTTCCAGAGGCTACTCATATTCCTGTGACAGTTCCAGAGGCTACTCACGTCCCTGTGACGATTCTAAAGACTACTCATACCCCTCTGACGGTTCCAGAGGCAACTCACGTCCCTGTGACGGTTCCAGAGGCTACTCACATCCCTGTGACAATTCTAGAGACTACTCAGGTCACTGTGACTGTTCCAGAGACTACCCCAGTCCCTGTGACGGTTCCAGAGACTACTCACGTCCCTGTGACTGTTCCAGAGACTACTCATGTCCCTTAAGACGGTTCCAGAGGCTACTCACGTCCCTGTGATGGTTCCAGAGGCTACTCACGTCCATGTGACGATTCCAGAGACTACTCACGTCCCTGTGACGGTTCCAGAGACTACTCACATACCTGTGATGGTTCCAGAGACGGCTCCCCTGACGGTTCCTGAGACGAGTTCAGGGTCTGAGCCAAAGGGTTCTTCCAGCGGCTGCCAGCAGCAGGGCGGAGCTCCTTCCAGCGGCTGCCAGCAGCAGGCCGTAGCCCCTTCCAGCAGCAGGCCGTAGCTCCTTCCTCCACTGAGGGTGTCCAGACGGACACGGCTAGGACCCAAGTCCCTTTGGTCATCTCAGAGGGAGTCCAGATGTCAACATCCCTTCAGGGATCCTCCACACTTCTTCTTGGGTCCCTCTTTTGTCAAAAATCTACAAGATTCAAGCAACAGAGCAGTCAGCCTCCGCTCCAGCTCAACCATCATCTTCAGCTCCACAAGGTTCATCGCTGCCAAATCCACATCTACAAGGTCAAGCTCAGTCGCTCTTTACTTCTCCAACAGTAGTCAGCTTCAGCCTCAGCAGTCGTCCAGTCAGCTTCAGCTTCTGTCCAGACTGCTTCAGATTCACAGACTCCCAGACCACAAAGTTTACCATCACCGGCCACCCAAGATCAAGGTTCAGCTCAGCCAGAGTCCACGCCACTGGTTTCAGCTCTGCCAAGCTCCACGACACTGGTTTCAGCTCTGCCAAGCTCCACGCCACTGGTTTCAGCTCTGCCAGACTCCACGCCACAGGGTTAAGCTCCATCACACTCCAGGCCAAAAGGTCAAGCTCCGCTAAACTCCACACCACAAAGTTCAGCTCCGCTGCCAGGCCCACAGGGTTCATTTCTGCCAGACTCCACACCACAAGGTTCAGCTCCGTCGGCAAGTCCACAAGGTTCAGCATCGCCGGCAACCGTCCAGACTCAGGGTCATCCGCCGCCAACCTCCCAGGCTCAAGGTACTCTGCCGCCGGCCTCCCAGGTTAAAGGTGCTCCGCTGCCGGCCTCTCTTTGTTCTGTATTCTCCAAACCACAGACGGTCTCGGCAGATGACCGCTTGTGCTGAGCCTGGTTCTGACGGAGGTTTCTTCCTGGTAAAAGGGAGTTTTTCCTTTCCACTGTCGCTTCGTGCTTGCTCAGTGTGAGGGATTGCTGAGAATTACACGACGCAATCTTCTGTGGTTCTCTAATTTCTACATTAAACATTGTATTGTAATAACTCTTCTTGTAAAGTGCCTTGAGATGACATCTGTTGTGAAACGGCGCTATATAAATAAACTGAATTGAAATTAATTTAATAAATTAGTCCTAGTTCATTTCACCTGTTGTCTTATCAGTCCTCCCTGTGTTTTCCTCCCCTGCTCCCAGGTGTTCTCCATATTCTGATTACCATTCCCACAGTATATATACCCTTTTGTGTCTGTGTGTACTTGTCAGTTCATTTTCGTTCACGTCTGAACCACATCCTGTCTCGTCAGTCAGTGGATTATTTTTGGTTTTCTTAATTAATGGGTTGCTAAAGCTCCAAACTTCGTTCTGCCTTTGGGTCCTTTCTCAACCAACTCCTGAAAAATGTTGGTATCGGCTAAAGTTAAACAATACCATGAACCGATACTTAAAATATATAAACTCTGCAATAATTTCACAGAAAATTTATATTTTTCACTTTAAATTTTTGTTTGGTGGTCATTTTCATTAATATTTCTTTTTATCTAATTCACCATCATCTGTTGTAACAGAAAGTAAAATAAAACCCATCTTCCAATTCATTTCAGTTTTTTTTGTGTGTGGTAGATGTATTGGCATTGGTACTCGGTATGGGTAAGTAGTCTGATCCACGTATCGGTATGGTATCGCTTTTAAAAAAAGTGTGGTCATTGCATCCCTACTTTTTAATCAATTACCAACTCTTTTAAATTTCAGTCACAAAGCACAATCAATTGGTTACAGATACATTTGCTCAGATTAGAGGAAAAACAATAAAAAAAACAGAATGAGGTCACCCACAGAAAAAAATTTAATCCCATGTCATCAAACATCTACACTCATGTTTTCTTCCTAATTATTTAAAATGTCTTTAAAATAAGTAGTTTAGAACATTTCTGCCATTCAGCTAACTTTTCATTTGACATCAGGCAGAGAGGAGACAGACATCTATACACATGGGTTTTTTGGGACTATGAGTTTATTCCTCGAAACAGTAATTTAGCATGTTTTGTTGAAGAATGTTCATCTGAAGGTAAACTGGAGCAAGATTTTAACCACTGGCATCTTTCAGTAAAATGGACAAGATATAGCATACCCATGCTAGCATGTAGATAAACAGAAAGAGCTTTATATTGGTTATTTCCATATTGATATTTCGATTAGATATTAAGCTTGATAAAATAGCTCATGTTGACTCATTTGTGTGTGGTGTTAGATATCTTACACTGCCATTCGTAAGGCCGGCTAGCAGTGCTAACGGCTAGCTGATAATGTTAGCCAAAGGCCCTGCACAATGAATGAATTGTTCATTTAACATTGGTACAGAGGCTTTGCTAACTAATATCAATAGTGGTCAAACAACAGCCCACAGGCCAACAGCTCCCCACAGTGCTGCCTGTTTAGCAGTAACAGGTCATGCAGAAATTCTGTCTTCTTCTACCTGACAAATGACGTTAGATATCTAACATCAACACAGAAATTAGTCAGCATGGACTAAGTTAGTAAACTTATAGCGCTTTCACATTGTATATATACTGTTGTCAGACTGGAGCTATGGGTGTAGACATGGGCGGGTTCAGCACAGAAAGTGACGCGAAATGTCAATGTCATCTGTAACCGCCAGGAGGTAGAAAGAAAGCAACGGCAGAGCAAGCAAGCAATGATCTTGCAACAGAGGAAATTTAAAAGGTTCCAGAAAGCGATTCGGCAGCATAATGCAGCTTTGCAGTAGTGATGGGAAGACCGACTCTTTTGACTGACTCGGATCATTTACTCTCGAACATTAAATTAAACGAATCTTGAACGAATCATTTAGTTCATTTTAACAGCAGGTGGCGCTGTTGCCCTCTTGATGACGTCGTAGTAAACAAGGCAGCGGTTCTCCAACGAATCATAATTCACAACCCCAAGTGACCCATTTACCGACTCATTCCTGTTACTCTTAGCAATTAATTTCATTAGTAGAAATATTTATAGTTTATAATTAAATTTGTGGGAAGGAAAACACCCAGTAAAAAAACATTTCTGCTCTGGACTGGAAGAAAAACCCTGAGTACAAAACTCACATCACGAGAATAGCTCATTAGTTCACAGTAGTATAGCTCTCCTGACATGCTAACAGCACATTGAGTTACTCAACCCTTCCTTTCCGAGAGCTAACCGAAGCTAGCTTGCAATGTCTGGTGCTGAATCGCTAGCGTGAACAAATCGCTCACTCCGGCTCACAGCTCAAACGAGCTGAACGACTCATTCACCCCTCCTCCTTCCTGTGTGGAGGTCCTGTCACTGTGGCTCCGATAGATCACGTGCCCCGGCTGCTTGGCCACGGGGATTCCCTTTGGCTGACTGGTTAGCGCACATGACTTTCACCTGGGAGTCGTGGGATCAAATCCCCGCCCAGGCCCTCGTTGTGTACCATGCCACATTTGGCGTTGCTGGCAGGGTCCATGTGAGACTGGTAATAAGTCCATGGATTTGAAATTGGTGGCACCTTGCACGGAAGCATGAGGACATGCTTGTGATAAGAGGGGGAGAGATGTGACAGTGTGGAGGTCCTGTCACTGTGGCTCCGATAGATATCGTGGCCCGGCTGCTTGGCCACAGGCTGACTGACTGGTTAGCGCACATGACTTTCACCTGGGAGTCGTGGGATCAAATCCCGCCCAGGCCCTCGTTGTGTACCATGCCACATATACACACTACAATAAAGTTATTTGTGTCCACGCTGCCATCATTGTTTAACAACGCGACAGTGACTAGGTAGGTGTCACGTGACAAATGAACGAATCTACAACTCCATACACAGTACACCATGAGCTGTGAACGATGAACGAGGAGATCCGTTCAGTCCGAACTGTTGGTCACATTACAGCTCTACACCCTGAGCTGTGAACGATAAACGAGAAGATCTGTTCAGTCCAAACTGTTGGTCACATTACAGCTGGGTAGAGGAAGAGTGAGTGTAAACTAATTTTGACAATTAGTAATACAATTAAAACAAAAAGGAATAATTAATAAGTTCCCTATGTTTACATGGTGCGTTTATTGTGTACAAAATTTTACATTATTATTATTATTATTACTACTATTATTGATTATGTTTGTTGTTATTATCATCATTATATATTTATTATTTAATCAATATGCTGATATAGTTTTCAAAAGTATTTCTTTATAAACACACTTTAAATTATACACACAATAACACATCTACAAGAATTGAAGTCCACTAAATAATTATGATTTAATTAATAAATAATATACACTACCGTTCAAAAGTTTGGGGTCACCCAAATATTTTTGTGTTTTCCATGAAAAGTCACACTTATTCACCACCATACGTTGT
The DNA here is from genome assembly GCA_028564705.1 of Apricaphanius iberus. Taxonomy (NCBI): domain Eukaryota; kingdom Metazoa; phylum Chordata; class Actinopteri; order Cyprinodontiformes; family Aphaniidae; genus Apricaphanius; species Apricaphanius iberus. Next base: position 9,353 of record JAPXFQ010002139.1, read on the forward strand.
GAAATGAATAAAAAATAGAGTCAAGACATAGACAAGGTTAGAAATAATGATTTTTATTTGAAATAAGATTGTTTTTACATCAAACTTTGCTTTCATCAAAGAATCCTCCATTTGCAGCACTTACAGCATTGCAGACCTTTGGCATTCTAGCTGTTAATTTGTTTAGGGTAATCTGGAGAAATTGCACCCCACGCTTCTAGAAGCAGCTCCCACAATTTGGATTGGTTGGATGGGCACTTCTTGCGTACCATACGGTCAAGCTGCTCCCACAACAGCTCAACGGGGTTCAAATCTGGTGACTGCGCTGGCCACTCCATTACTGATAGAATACCAGCTGCCGCTTCTTCTCTAAATAGTTCTTGCACAATTTCGAGGTGTGTTTTGGGTCATTGTCCTGTTGTAGGATGAAATTGGCTCCAATCAAGCGCTGTCCACTGGGTATGGCATGGCGTTGCAAAATGGAGTGATAGCCTTCCTTATTCAGAATCCCTTTTACCCTGTACAAATCTCCCACCTTACCAGCACCAAAGCAACCCCAGACCATCACATTACCTCCACCATGCTTAACAGATGGCGTCAGGCATTCTTCCAGCATCTTTTCAGTTGTTCTGCGTCTCACAAACGTTCTTCTTTGTGATCCAAACACCTCAAACTTGGATTCATCCGTCCACAGCACTTTTTTCCAGTCTTCCTCTGTCCAATGTCTGTGTTCTTTTGCCCATCTTAATCTTTTTCTTTTATTGGCCAGTCTCAGATATGGCTTTTTCTTTGCCACTCTGCCCTGAAGCCCAGAATCCCGCAGCCGCCTCTTCACTGTAGATGTTGACACTGGTGTTTTGCGGGTACTATTTAATGAAGATGCCAGTTGGGGACCTGTGAGGCGTCTGTTTCTCAAACTAGAGACTCTAATGTACTTATCTTCTTGCTCAGTTGTGCAACGCGGCCTCCCACTTCTTTTTCTACTCTGGTTAGAGCCTGTTTGTGCTGTCCTCTGAAGGGAGTAGTACACACCGTTGTAGGAAATCTTCAATTTCTTAGCAATTTCTCGCATGGAATAGCCTTCATTTCTAAGAACAAGAATAGACTGTCGAGTTTCAGATGAAAGTTCTCTTTTTCTGGCCATTTTGAGCGTTTAATTGACCCCACAAATGTGATGCTCCAGAAACTCAATCTGCTCAAAGGAAGGTCAGTTTTGTAGCTTCTGTACCGAGCTAAACTGTTTTCAGATGTGTGAACATGATTGCACAAGGGTTTTCTAATCATCAATTAGCCTTCTGAGCCAATGAGCAAACACATTGTACCATTAGAACCTGGAGTGATAGTTGCTGGAAATGGGCCTCTAAACACCTATGTAGTTATTGCACCAAAAAACAGACATTTGCAGCTAGAATAGTCATTTACCACATTAGCAATGTATAGCGTGTGTTGCTTTAAAGTTAAGACTAGTTTAAAGTTATCTTCATTGAAAAGTACAGTGCTTTTCCTTCAAAAGTAAGGACATTTCAATGTGACCCCAAACTTTTGAACGGTATATCGGGTGTCGAATGACAAATAAAGGAACATTAGATATCAGACATCATTAATTTCCTTGTTCATCTCTCAGTCTGCTCCACAGCCCGTAGCAAGCTGAGCCACAGTTTTCAAGTGACGAATGAGTAAGAATGATCCGTCACGATCTGTATATGAACGAATCGTGAGTGAACTGTAGTACTTGCAGCTCGCCACACACAGCCTGAGCGGTCTGGCTGTCACATGACAAAAGAACTGGGACCTGAAAACGGACGCAGCAGCTGAGCGAGTCATGAACGAATCATTTCTGTTTCCTGTCTTGCTGCTGACTGAGCTCATGCAGCTGCTGACATGTGGCAAGAGAAGGTACTGCATGACAATGAACGAATCGCTCACTGAGAGGACTCGTTACTCTCGGGTCGTATAAAAGATTAGTTCATTTTGAACGAATCGTTCACGAACGACACATCACTACTTTGCAGCGCTGAAGGAGTAGAGAAGTGATCTGGGTAAGCAGTTGTTTTGTATTCTTATAAATTGCACGGCAACAAGTTTCCATCCATTAGTTATCATTTTCAGGTATTACAATGCTTGTGTCTCGTTTCAGCCCTTCCATGTTTGAACCGTGTTCCCGCCGCAAGCGTTCAGTCTGGACACAAGGCCAAGCTTAGCAGTGGTGGGATTCCATTGTTCACGGCCTCACAGAGACCATTGTGCAATTTTTGAAACCTTGTATTAAAAAGAGAAAAATTCCAAAATCATAAAACTCTGTCACAAATTATCTTTTGTCCCTTGTTTGACTACAATGTACAGTATAGTTATATTTCTCTACACATTTGTTTCTAATTTTATCTAAACATTTACAAAACTTATGTACAGCTATATCTAAACTGAATTGAATTGAATCTACACATTTGCTACATTTATTTTTAGCTATATTTATCTACACTTTTTGCAACATTTAGAGCTAAATCTACAAATTTGCTGCTTTTATTTACAACTATATCTACACTTGTTTCTACATTTACAGCTATATTTATCTAAAAATTTGCTGCTGCATTTGTTTACAATTATACATATTTGCCACTACATTATTTAAAGCTGTATTCATCTACACATTTACTGCTAAATTTAGTTATATTTATCTCCAAAATTGTTGCAAAATTTATCTCCACATGTGGTTATTACAAATGAAACTAGAAACAAGTAAAAGTAGCTGTAAATAAATGGTATGCCCTGCACACCTGAAAACTATCAATATAACAATTTACGTTTTTGCAATTTGTAAACATACTGACCAATCTTATTATCTACAGCTCTACACCGAGGTTTACAAGGATCTATGACAAACTGGTTATACTACACCTTTTACTAAGAAATGACAGACAACAATTACATAGCACATGTCAATGAGAAAAGTTGGAACATTTGCATGTTACCATAGTGCAATATTAATTAAAAAAATGAAAGAAATATTTCCACATGCCCAACAATGTCACATTGCACTTGTTGAAAAGAAATGTAAAAATATTTACATCTTGACAAAGTATTTACATTTCGCTCATGTTCACAGTGCCATCTTACAAAAAATTAAAGAAGCACTTGCATTCACCCATGGGTTATACTACAAACACTTTAGGTAAGGACAGTTCAGTTATTTTTTTGCCATGGCGGAAACCAATTCCCGAAAAACGTTTAAAAACGACTAATTAAAGGTGTTTGCCTGGGCCAATTCCTGCCTCTGCAGCTCAGACTCTGTCTCCCAGGTTCGTTGAGCTGTGCCTCTTTGGCCTCCGCAGCAGCTATGTGGCATTCGTATGCTTCCCACAACTATATTTTTGCATTCAAATACTTTTTTTTCTTTATTGAAAAGATTTTTTAGGATTGAAGTTTTTTGATGGAAAATATATTGAATAATAAAGACACAAATGTCCTACCCATAATATTGCCCAAACACATAACGTTACTTTAATTAAAAAAGTTGCTTCAAACAAAAACAAAAAACCTTGACTTCAATAAAAGAAAACGTGTTCTTGTGTGTTTGTGTTCAGATGCATTCTTTTTAGGTCTCAACTATATTTTCGCATTCAATGCTTTTTTTCATTAATTGAAAATGTTTTTTGGATTTAAGTTTTTTTTATTTAAAATATATTTATTAATTGAAGAAACTTCTTTTGATTGAATAATAAAGACACAAATCTACCATCATACTTGAGGGTCGGAGATGTTTAATATTTTTAATTTCCCTGTATATACAACAATATATATATTGTTTAAATATGGGAAATAAACTCAGATGGAGTAAAATCACAGCCGGCGACGTTCATTTGATCACATTCATGTCTGCCAGCATGGTGCCTATGCTCTGAGAGTCATGCTTTATTCTATTCTATTCTATTCTATTCTATTCTACCTCAGCAGTTAAAAAGTGACTTTTCTTCGTTTACAAATGTATAGATCCTACTTCACAAGATTTATTTTTTTTTATTCTTGTTTTCATTAAGGTGACCCTGGTCCATTCTAGTGAGGCAGTGACAGTGCTGGAAAGAGTCGACATGGAACAGCCTGGCAGAATATTTTATCAAAGCCTCTTCCGCTCAGGCTCAGTCACTGAAGCTACCAACTGTAATGTGTGCCTTAAAGCACCCCCGGAGCAGTTGTGTAACTTCACTGACATCCACACAGGTGAGCCCTGGTTCTGCTACAAGCCAAAGAAGCTCAAATGTGAACACAGGATCACTCATGCTTTTAAAGGCTTTGTACCAACACCAAGGGGCAAAGAGGCCAAGCTCTTTCAAAGGTAAGCTAATATGGGATTTATATTCAGCTGTTAACTATTGCTTGAAATTATTAGCTAAAACTGGTGTCAGAATACCTAAGGGCAGCGTAATGGGCTCGACACTCGGGAGGCGACAAACGACTGCGATCAGCTAAACTTATCGCAACCGCTTTGAATACCAGAAACATGGGGGGAGGCATACAGCATAAGCCAGCGATGTGCTCTGCTCCAGGTCGAATAGCGAGTCTTCCCTTGTTTTGATTGGCTGTCACATTGGGGGGAATTTAGAGGTATTGAAGCCTTAGTTCTGACTTTGCTATAGAAGCAAGTAAAAAAAAGGGTTATCTATTATTAACTTTTCCTCCATGTCTTCTCAGAATCAACTAAATAGCATCCTGTCAGCTCATTGGTCAGTCAATGAAACCTCTGCTGATTGCTCCTTGTCTGAGTCACTATGAAACTGAAAAGTAGACATGTATTTACTGTAAAAAACTAATATATTCAATCTGCTAGGAGTTCTTTGTCTAAAACTATATAAAGGCGAGAATCTATGATGATAATATTGATATTTGGCTACAAGTTCATAGGTTGAATGGGACCTACAGTAAAGAGCTTGTAGGATGGACTTTTTTGGCCTAAATGTATAAATACAGGTTACATTTATGTAAAGGTATTTGTTTTATACCCTGTTAGTAACTCCTCTTTTAGTGAGCAAATCCCTTAATTAGGGGGTTCAAAACTCTTTCCTGTGATTTAGATTTAGTATCTGGGGGTTTAAGCAAAATTCTCTGGTCTCACACTTTTCTGTAGTATGGCTTTAGGGACTTTACATCTGAATCAAATCAGGTGGTTTTTAGTACAGGAGAACCACAGTGGAATGGATTACTTTTCATTTTCACTGTAAAACTAAGAGTACAAGTCAGAGTCAGATAATCTAAAGAAATACTAAAGACACTTTAATTAGAAGGTGCATCAGTAAAAAACTGAGTATAGAGACAGTGGATCACTTTGTGGCATGGTGTTGGAACTCAGTGTAGACACATGGTTTGACATGATGTTGGTCTTAGGAGAAGCAAGGAAATGTCTAAAAATGATTTCCAACATGGTTGAAGTAGTGGAGGTGTTGGAGTAGAATTAAAGCACTGGTGTCATGTGCTGTTTAGACTCAGGTGCAGACAGCCAGGTTTGTAGCGAAGACATGTTCAATGAGGATAGTGGCAAGAATACTTAACAAGGAAGGTAGGACCACTGGAAACAAGACATGAAAGGTGACGAAACGAACTGGCAGCAAGCTGCTGAGACACAGGGGTATTTAAAGGGCAGGGCAACAATAGAAAGACTAAACAGGACATAGCTGATGAAAATTAGACAAACAAGGACAGGGATTGGCTAAGATGGGGAGGATTTGGAAAACACAAACAAGGTGGAAGGAGTGAGGCAGACAGAGACAAAGTCACATCATAACAATTGGTGTTTAAATGGACAAAAGACTGGACTGAAGTCCATCAGTCTTGGTGGACATTGACACTGTGCTAGTGCTACATTACAGTATGCTACTGAATATGCTACTGAATAATTTGAGGCTGGGAAACATTGGCACCACAACCTTTGAGCTAGCGTTAATTATCCAATTACAGAGGGACAAGGTTAATCTTTCATTGTACAAGTGTTTAACCGTTCAAGCCAAATATGTGTAGTGGAGGATTACTAAAGTCTTAAGGTTGGCTTTGTTTTAGGGGTTGTTATGGAGCCTGGTGAACCAGCTAGTGAAAAAAGAATTAGTGTCAAAATGAAAACCATTACAGACAACCTCACATTTCTCTCAGAAAAAATCCTGTATGAATTAATCGAATTTAGTTAAATAAAAGTAAAGAAAATCTGGCCTTTACTGGGGGACTACATCTTGGAATTTTACAGTAAAGAATTTCTTGTTTCTGTTTCAAATGACAGTTTTTAATGCATTATCTATGTTTCATTTTATAGTGGTGTCAACATGAAAGTCTCCATTCGGTTGTCAGGACCTTCCAACATCACAATTTTACCTAAACTAAAAGGTCAAGTTTAATATATTGTCATAAATGCATTACAAAAATAATAGATTACTTGACACAGATAAGAAAAAAGTAAGCAGTTGTAAAATTGAATGCATAGCTTTCTTAGAGAGCTTTATCAACTCGCATTTACATAATGTGTTTGGATTTTATTTTAGATATATGAAACTGAGTTAAATGTGTCTTCATAACATCCATCTATTAAAATAGCTTTTCATTAGCATGGACCACGCCTAAGGAGATTAGATTAGTTTTGATTAGTTCATCTATTGACAAAGGTTAGAGAGATGATGTGTCTGGAAGGATGCACTGATGTAGGCTTGTTGACTCTGTGTGGGGGTGCAGTCTTCGGAAGTCGGTCTTCTTCTCGAGCCTGCTCAGGACCCCCAAAGTTGGTCATTATTTAACAAAGCAAGGAATGAGCATGGTGCAGATCGTCGAGATTATTTTGAATGTAAGAACGGTATGCTGAGGATGACAAACGACCTAGGATTTGAATAGTCTTGTCGGAAATGCCTAACTGAGAAGCTGAAGTGCCTGCGCCCATGCGGATGGAGTGGATTGAATAATTATCAGGGTTGATGCCAGATCTAAACGGGATTGATTAGAGGAGGAGAGTAACCGTAACAGATTGTGTGGATGCAGCGGGTTAGGAGGTCAGAGGTTATAGGAATCGGTGATTAGGTTAAGGTGTTTCTTAATTCTTAAGACCTTTGAGCAGCATGGATATGTGGCTAACGGAGACAGATGGACGGGAGTTGGCGGTAGCCAGTTTAATGAAGAAATTAATGCCAGAAAGGTATGATTGAATAGTAGAAACGCGGATTTATAGGATTGGATGTGGACAGGTAATGAAGAGGCGAATAGAAGACGGGATGAGTGAAGGGAATGGAAGGTTATTCGTTACATAGAAACTTTTAAAAACTGTTCCATCTTGAAAGATAAGATGAGAGAGTTCTAGGAGCAATGCTGTTGAGGATAGCGTTCTGAGAAATGATGGAGAGGTCTTGAAGCTGTGTAGTTTGTTGTACATGGTTGCTGAAAACAGTGGGATCGGAGTTGGATGAGGATCTGCGTCTGGAGCCAAGGACCTGAATTTCTGGAAAGAGAGGCGAGAGAGTGAATCAGCGATGGAATTCCGATGGTTAGATACATGAGCAGCACGGAGAATGAACTGAAGTTTGGCCGGCGCCAGAGTGAGTCTTCGAATGAACTGCATGATGAAGGTTGAACGTGATCGGCCTTTGTTTATGATCTCAACAACATCAGAGTTATCTGAATGAATAAGGATACAGTGTTGAGACCATTCGTGCCCCCAAAGTAGGGCTGCAATTACAACAGGATAGATTTCATAATGAGCGGATGAGAGAGAGGCTGACTGGAGCTGCAAACGTTCGAACTCGGAGGGCCATGTTGAAGCAAACCACCTTCCATTGTAGAAACCGCCAAAGCCCGTTGAGGGTGCTGCGTCAGTAAATAGCTGGATGTCATCTGGATAAGAAATGAAGTCATTATAGAAGAATGAAACACCGTTCCAAGATGAAATAAATTCTTGCCAGAGGCGCATTTCCATCCGGCAAGGTTCTTCAATGGCAAGACAACCATGAAGCGAAGGGATCTTTGCTGCGGTTGAAAGAAGGTGGGAAATGAAAGATCTCCCCTGCGGAATAATTCACATTGCATAGTTGAGATGACCTAAAAGAGACAGAATCTGTTGTTTGGAGCAATAGTTGAACCTTCTCGAGTGGCAGAGAAGCTTGAAAAGTGGAAGAATTGAGAGTAATACCCTGGAATTCTAGAGAAGTATGAGGACCTATAGTCTTCTCTTCTGACAGGGGAACTCCGATGTTGGAGAATGCTTCGGTTAGGTTACGGAGGCCGAGAAAAGAAGGAGATGAGGCAGGGGTGATGACAAGAAAATCATCGAGGAGATGAAGGACGTAAGGGAGGCGGTAAGTGTTAAGGAGAATCCAACACAAAGCCTCGGAAAGGGAGTCGAAGATCCGGGGGCTACTTCTGCAACCAAAGGTAAGTCTGACTGCGAAGTAATAAGCTCCTTTCCAAAAGACCCCAAAGAAACGCCAAAAGTCTGGATGAAGGGGAAGGACCTTGAAGGCACTAGTAATGTCTGCTTTAGAAAGCCATGCATTACGACCTGCTAAACGGATGAGTCGAATAGCATGATCTATAGTGACGTACTGCATTGAGAAATCAGGAAATGGTATAAGGCTATTGATACTGGGAACAGAGGAATTGTGAGGTGCCGACAGGTTGATAATCAGTCTTTTCTTTCCAGAGTATTTGTGGGTTGCTACCCCAAGGGGGCTGATTCGAAAAACTGCAAAAGGGGAGCGAGCGAAAGGACCGATCATGAAACCCTCCTTAACCTCTTTAAGGAGTAAAGAATCGACTGTATCGGGATCAGAAAGGGCAGATAAAGGGTTAGAACAGTAAGTTGAGGAATCAGGAAAAACTTCAATGCCTGGGTGGAACCCGTGTGTGAAACCCTTAACCAAGAAATCGACAAATTCCCTATCGAGGTGGCTGGCCAAAGCAGAGATCAGAGCGCTCACCTTGATGGGAGTGGCGAGGTGCTGTATCAGTCAATCTGCTTTGGAAGTGGGGTTATGGGGGCAGGTGTTCCGAGCATGTGCCCCTCCGCAGAAAGAGCAGGTATGCAAGAGCCTGCAGCTAGAGGCTGAGCAACCGAGGTAATTGAAATTGTTGCACACCATCCTACCACCCTGGTAAAGGATGGGACGGCCGCGCTTATCCATACCCCCGGAGACTGGTGCATTTGGTTTAGACTGTTGAGCAGAGATTTAGGAATCATTGGAGGGGGAGGGGCGGCTGAGGACAAACGGTTGGGGACTGATGAGCTGCGTGCCGATGATAGCCGAGGACGGAGAGGAGTAACGAGTGTACATGCAGTAGCAGGGTGGGAGGGAGCGCCACAGAGGCTGCAAGATAGGGATGCACGAGCTGCGAAGATGCGGCAATATAACTCTGAGTCTAGACAACCCCAGTATGAAGGGATGAAGGGATGAGGGAGCGGATGAAGGGATGAGGGAATAGTAAATGGGGGATGTAATACTGAGACGAGATAAAGGATCAGGGGGAGGGAGGGTGGGGTTTACGAGACCACAGTCTGAGCGATGCTGATGGCTAGGTGCTCGGGTTTAAATAGATCACGGAGTAATTAGGAATGGAATTCAGGTGTGAGATGCCAGGTGAGTCGGATCCGAGTAGATTAGTGAGAGAATACTGAATATGAGGCGTGGTCCAGCTCACGAACCTAAGTTAACATATTAACTTACATTTTTGTCAAATGACCCATGAAGTCTTCAGAAACTACTGAATGTGATTAATGTGGAGCTGCTTGTTTTTCTGCCAGTTACTGTCATGTCAATCACTAAATGTAATTTTTTCCTTCTAGGTCTCTATGAAAGAGTCCCTGTTAACATGTCAGGTACAGTAATGCTGCCATGCACTCCTTTAAGTCTCAAATATCTTAAGATCTTAAAAAACAATTATAAATACTTTTAAATATACTTGTTTTATTTTTGATTCTCTTCTGACCATAGGAGGTGTGAGGGCTAGACCTGCTGGTTATTACTACCAGGGTGCATGGCGAGCACTAGATGGCACCACTGTTCATCAGTTTAACAACAGCACAGCAATGAGCCAGTGTTTGAAAGGGAAGGTGGTCCACATGTATGGAGACTCCACTGTCAGGCAGTGGTTTGAATTCCTAATCGCAAAAATGCCAGGTAGATACCTAGTAGAAATGTCTACCAACAATTTGAATTGGTTCACACTTCTTTGTGATCTGTTCTCTGTTACACTTTCAGGTCTCAAGAAGTTTGACCTAAAAAACCCCCCCAAAACAGGACCATTTGTGGCCTTGGATTATACAAACAACATCTTACTGACATTCCGCATCCACGGCCCTCCTCTCCGTGCACCTATGATGCCAGTCAGTGATTTCCATCTTGTTGCCAATGAACTCGATAGTGTGGTTGGAGGCACCAACACGGTTGTAGTTTTTGGTGTTTGGGCTCATTTTGGTGCTTATCCCGTAGAGGTCTACATCCGACGTATGCTGAGCATAAGGAGGGCAGTGGTGCGGTTGTTGACCAGAGCTCCAGGTACACTGGTTATCATCAGGACGGCTAATCCCAAAAGACAGTCACTCCATGATAGTCTAACCACTAATGATTACTTTGCTTTGCAACGAGATAAGATACTCAGAGCAATATTCAAAGAAGTTAATGTTCGACTGCTGGATGCCTGGGAGATGACCCAGGCCCACTACCTTCCTCATGACCTCCACCCATCACCTCCCATAATAAAGAATATGATAGATGTTATTTTGTCACACACATGCCACGGTCAGTGAATTTTAAAGAAGTGTAGTGGGATTTTGAGACTCTTAATTAAATGAGAGAGATTCCTTTAAGTTTTTGGGAGGTTTTAATATGATTTGAATTGATTGTGCAGGAGGACAGTACACATCACAGCAAATGTTGAATACTGACCTGTCTTGGTCTTACAGCAACAAGCTTATATGATTTCTAGCAATCTTGGTCTATCTATTCTAGTTGATAAAGTACAACTCTCAGGATGAAAATCAGAGACTTAATGGCACATTTCTCTTAGATTAAACATCTGAGAACTTAGTTTATGTTTAAGGCAGCCCGGTTGCACAACCATCTCCATGGTAACACAGGATATGGACTATCATTATCAAAAACTCTCTGACCATGTCCTGGGTAAAAACGTCACATAATAGGATTAAATATTCAAACTGATACTAAAACATTAATTAAACCAGGTCACAGTTGATTACATAGTACAGAAAGTAAATAACATTAAATTATTTCCACCACAGAAGCATGAAATACTTTAGATCTGGGTATTTGGGTAACTATTGGGGATTGGTAGCACTTACAGTAGTACAGTTCGCTGACAGGAGCGGTAGCTTCTGGAGGAATGGTAGAAGGAGGCCATTGGACTGCTACGGTGTGCAGTTTCTGATGCTTTGGTGTGAACACAGATGATGATTTATCCTGACATATACCAGTAAAGAGCTCTGCACTAGTAATAAATATACAGTGCTAGTGCAATTGTAGCGTAGATTTTATCACATTACCCAAAAATAAATTAGTCAAAGTTAATGTAATGAGTTGTATAGTTACTGTTATCTTAATGATACATTTATTTTTATTGATTTATATCTTTTTCCATTTTATGTTGTTTTTATATCTTTTACTTGATCTTTTACGTTGTACGGACATCTGTTATATATTATTGTAAAGCACTTTGTGGTTTTTATTCTGTGAAGAGTGCTACATAAATATAATTTTTTTTCTGTAGTTTTACATTCTAAGTAAATAATCAGGTCTGAAAAAGCAAACGTGTTGCAGGTTTTCATTCAAATATTAATGCAAAAAGACGACAGATTTTCTTTGAAATTATGTGGTTATTGTAACATAACACTATCTCCATTATTCAAGTTGAATTACTTCAGAGTATTATGTTTGTAGAAATAATACAAAGACCTTTTAAAGGAATACAGATTCCTTAATTAACTCATCTAGAAGATATATTAATAATTAAAAAAACACTTTCAAATGGATATGAATTGGATAATGGAACCCCACAAGGAAGTGCTATCAACCCAATACTGTTTTCTATGATGATAGATTATAGATTTCAGAATGTGGACAATGACTTTGGAAAAGCTTTATTGGTGGTGATGTAGCATTGTGGAAAAGGAGCAGAAATATTAAATGTATTCCTAAAAAGATGCAAGAAGCAATTAGAGTAGTTGTAAATTGGTTGTACTGTATGAGTTGAGATTTACATTTTCTGTGGAAAAAACCCTAAAAGTATAGTATTTACTAGAAAGAAGAACATAATGGATGAATTACGATTACAGTGGGGGAAATAATTATTTGACCCCTAACTGATTTTGTAAGTTTGTCCAATGACAAATAAATTAAAAGTATAAGAACAGTATTATTTTAATGGTAGGTTTATTTTAACAGTGACAGATAGCACATCAAAAAGAGATTGAAAAAATAATTTTAAATAAAAGATAGAAACTGATTTGTATTTCACTGAGTAAAATAAGTATTTGCACCCCTACCAACCATAAAGACTTCTGGCTCCCACATAGTGGTTAGACACTCCTACTCAATTAGTCACCCTCATTAAAGACACATGTCTTAACTAGTCACCTGTACAAAAGACACCTATCCACCGAATCAATCAATCAAGCAGACTCCAAACTCTCCATTGCCATTGGACAAACTTAGAAAATCAGTTAGATTTCAAATCATTATTTTCTCCACTGTATTACATCTATAAAAGTTTGTTCAAACTGCAAAAATTTAAACTAGAGGTAAGTTTTCTTTGCGTTCCAGCACACAGAGAAGTGGAGGGAAATGAGTTAGCACATTATCTTGAAAAGAATTCATTAAAGCAGAGGTCAATCATTGAAATACTGTTAAATACACGTCAAATTAAAGCTATAATTAAAGCCCAGATCATGGAGGAATGGCAACATTAGTAGGAGAAGGGAATGAAGGGGGCGGCATATCTTTCAAATGTAGGGAGTAGTATGGAGATGGAAAAAAGTAAGAATGAAAAGCAAGGATCAAAAAATAATATCACTGATGAGAATGGGACATACAGGACTCAGTAGCACACTACAGTTAATTGGGAAAAATCAATAATTTCTGTGTAGTTGTGGAACAGATACATTCAGAAAGTGAAAAAAAATCAAAGACAGATGGATGGATTGATGGACAACTGGAGATGGATGTTCAAATGTAAAGAATGTATTAAATGGGAGGGGGGCACCACAATGGCTCAGAAGGACCCAGATCTTCTCACAGAGAAACTTGTCTCTTTTGTCGACTACGTGAGCAAGACTGTCGTCTCGAAAACAATTTCAGACAAGGACATAATTGCAACTGATTAGACTGCCGTTTGGTTCGATATGGTGTCTCCCTGTACCATTGACGTAAGAGGGACGAAGAGTGTTGTGCTCAAAACAACATGCCACGAGAAAAGCCATCTCACTGTTGTCCTTGCTGCCAAGGCTGATGGCACTAAACTCAAGCCCTTTATCGTCTTCCGGGAGGGCCATTCGTGAAGTGAAGGCAATGCAGCAAGAGATCTCAAGAGCAGTCATCGCCACATCTTCCAATGGCTGGATGAAGGACGACTTGACAACAGCATGGCTCAGATCGGTGGTAGGCAAATTCAGTTTTCGCCCGCGCCTGCTTGTGTGGGATGCCTACCGTTGTCACATCAGCACCTCTACCAAGCAGGAGTTGAGGCCTTACAACATCAAATCCGCAATGATCCCAGGAGGCTGCACTAAGTATGTACAAGCCCCCGATGTCATGTGGAACCAGCCCTTCAAAGCGAGCCTACATGCTTCTTATGAAGCGTGGATGGCTGGGGACGCAGACAAGCCATACACAAGTGGAGGGAACCTAAAACCACCATCTTGCCGTCTGCTTGTGGACTGGGTTCTTGCTGCTTGGGACAAGCTGGACAAGGACCTGATCATCAAGTCCTTGAAAGTGTGTGGGCAGTCTGTGAAACCCGACAGGAGTCAGGACGACCTCATACTGTGCTTCTGAGAGGGACAGGTATGTTGAAATAAGCACTCACGTATCACTATCAGTCTCTTTTTCTCTCTCTCTACCATTAGATGAATTCCATTCGTGAGTGAAACTGTCCACTGTGACTTGCAATAACGGCTAAACTAAAATGTATCGCTCTTTACAGCCCTGCGCTGCTGCTCGCCTGCCCGAGGATGAGAACAGAAACGCAGCAGAACATGAGGAGGATGAAGAAGAACTGTACAATAATGAACTTGTTGTAGAGGCTGGCGCAAGTGATGGGGGGATTACAGGGAGAGAAGAAGAGGAGGAGGAATCTCTCGAGGACAAGGATTAAACAGAATAGGAGGATTTTTTTTAACGTCAAAACCAAACGAGACACGAATGGTTAAACTTTGAAGCGGTAAGGTGTCTGTTGCCTTTTGTTATGAATCAATAACCTAATTATCATTTGAAGTATATTAAACATCTATTAATGTTTGATTAAGGTGTTTAACTTATCATACTTTGTAATTCTACTTTTAAGATTGTTTTAGCGGTATTTGGGCACTAATGAAGCCGAAACCACCAATAGGCGACACGCCAACGACCGTCGTTAAGACATGCAGCACAAAGGATCCAATGACATAATCAGTCTTGTAAAAGCCCTCCAAAAGGTTAAATAGCTGAGTCTCCACACCAGTTAGTTGGACCAGTCCCAGCCTGGTCAGTGGCGAGCATGAACTGATGAAGCCTCTTGGATAAGAGGTGAAACATCTTCCAAGACAAATTACCAAGTCCAGTTGCGTTCGATTGAAATTTCCTTTGTGATATATTTTTAACTTATTTTAATCTTTCTTGCCTGTGTTTCCTCTCTGGGAGCTCCCTGCATCGGGGGCGGTGGTCGGCTGTGGCTGCCTGGGTGCCCCCTGGGTAGCACTTGGGTGGAGGTTGGGGTACCATCCCTCCCTCCTCTGGGCGCCCTGGGTCAGTGCCTTGGCTGCTGTTGCTGATCTGCTGCTACCGGTGCAGATGGCTCCCATGAATGCATTTCCTGGCTCATCTGTACTCAGCCCGCTGTTTTTGTAGCTTTTAAGTGTGTGTGTGTGTGTATGGCTGTTGGGTTGGGTTGGGAGGGGGGTGTATTTGCGTTGATGATTTTATTTTTGAATAGGGAGGTTGTGGGGTTATTTTAAATCTGTAAAGCACTTTGAGAAACTTTGTTTGAAAAACGCTTTATAAATAAAGTTTGATTTGATCTTGTTAAACTCCTTAAGTTGGGTTCATAATGGGAATATAATAAATCATCATTTCCGCCTATAGAATGAACTAATCTTCGGGGACTCAGGGGGGGAGATAATAAAGTTCTATATGTCTCATGTCTTTTTTATTAACTGCATTTATTCATGTTTATGCATATATATATATATATATATATATATATATATATAATCCTGTGTGCTTATAGAGTATGTCAGTGTTTTAGAAATTAAACAACATTATGCCATTTTCTGTATATCCACAAGTGTGTGCTGCAGACCACCAACAAGAAGCCCCCTCCTCCCTTTGTGTCGCGACTGTAAGCTCACGACTCCTAATTAACATAAACACATGCCAGTGGATGCAAGCCAGAGTCAGGAAGAGAAAGAGAAGACTGTTTATTATAATAAGATGTATTGTGTTGTAAATATGTGGTAAATCCTCACGTGTCAGAGCAATAAGCCACGACCCACCTCAAAGGATTGCCTATATATGTAACAACAGAACATATAATCATGCTTCCAACCTTCCTTCCTTCCCTTTGCATTTTCTTCTTATTTCTTTGTATTATTCATTTTAGGGGAGTTTTGGTTAAAGCCTTTTTTGTTCATTGAGTTTAATTGCTTGTAAGCTTTTGAATTTTGTATTGTAATCCTTTTTGTTGAGTTAAGATTAAAACTTTTTAAATTACCTTTCCTTTTCTAGGCAAGTCTTTTTAGAAGGGTATTAACTTAATTCTTTGAGGAGGTCTCATACAGACCCCTGTCATGGGGGTCTCCTACCTGAGCCCGTACCTGGGGATTGATCGACATTCCAGCTACCGACTTATCAAACGGCAGTGCTGGCAGTAATCAGCAGTCACGGGGGTGCTGGGAATTCTCAAATTTGGGGACGATCGAGACGGAAGTGCTGATCAACTTCTGGACCTGACTGGTGATCAGATGACAAGAAGCCAACCCTGAGACCGTAGTTAGCCTGAACCCATAACAGTGACACCACATTGGTAAGTCAAGCAACTTAAATTTGGTCAACCTGCGCAGGCCCCGGTTCTGATGAGATTGCTGCACCTGTCTTCACATTGTGATGGTGAGACTGAGTCCAAATCTTTACAATCAGCCTGGGTGACGCGGAGCGGCCGTATCCAAACCCGACTGAGGAACTTCTTAGTGGAGCCTGTTTAAACAAAACATCTGTGATGAATAGAAGCAAGGTTATATAGAAGGAGCAGATCTGAACAAGCGCTAATCTCCTTTTGGGACATCTGCGAAGTAAGACTGTAAAGGCAACCCAAATTACACAATAAGGAAGCAAATAAAACTCTGAGAGTTAATGTTAGATCCTCTTTTTAGTTAAGCGACACGAATTGGACAATCACTGAAGAGATCAATTAGATGAGTAGAGCTTTTTGACTATCAATTGTATCTGTATATATATATATATATATATATATATATATTAGTATATTAATATAAAATATATGTATTACTTAGAAGGTTGTAAGACTTGGTTGTTTACAGTATCCGGAGCTGAAACGAATCGTAGCGAACTGTATAAGTAATCAGAACAGAGAGGTTTTTACTATACTAGAGAGAGGGACGTAAGTCAATAAACTGAAAGAATTAAGAGTATTGACGCATATTCTAATAATTAAGTAGACTGAGACCGAAGGCTTTGTTTCTGGGTAGGGCGTATCAAAAAGTTAGATTCGTAATAGAATTTCAAATATACGCTTTAACTTAAAAATAGTGACTCCTACTCGGTGACTGACGGAGAAGAGGTAAGCCAATATATATTGCAGAAAGAATCAGGGGGTACTACATTTGTTCGCTGATTAAGTACGCTGACGCTGAATTATTTCGTACAGTTATGGAGACTAGAGGTGTGTAAAGTAAGCCTGTTGTAAGAGCCGAAAGATCCTCTAGTAAAAAAGGGGTACAAACTTAAGAAACCGGCCTGACTGATTATCGCCTATTAAAGGATTAACTCAAAATAGTTTATCCTTATAATAGTGGCGTTTAATTAGCAGCTATTTTCGTAATCTGATTTGATTTAAATCTAAAGTCTATTAGTAATGTACAGTGTGAGGGAGATGGAGTTGAGGAGGGCCGCCAGACCGGGCTACATCCTCCCCTTGCCGGATCGGGCTGATCCAGAAAGATGGACACATGATATGGTTGATGTGGTCAAATCCTACCGGTTAAATGGTCATGAATTAGGACAAGCTATGGCTGCATCCTTGGGAAAAGACTGGCACAGTGTAGCAGGAAATTACACAGGAAGAGATGAGGCCGGAGTTGTGTTGCAATTTCAGAATGATTTCCAGGGAACATTAAAGGAACAATTCGATGCAGTAGCAAATCAAGTTCGTGCACAGTTTAAAAAGAAACCAGATTGTGGGCATATGGCCTCCATCAAACAGAAGCCCGGGGAAACTGTAGATGATTTTAAATGAGTGAAAAGGGAGTTACGAGCGCTGTGCTGGGATAACAAACATAACTCATACATGAACTATTCAAGGTCTCGGGGAAGCGAAAGGTATGGGAAAACTATGATTCGTCTTATGTCCTTTCATGTGTATGTGCAAAGACAGGTGAATGAGTTGTCAAAAACTGTTAGTGGATAAGTACTGAACTTTGAAACTGTAGAGCTCTTTGTTTGCACGTAAGTAAGGAGAGGGTTGTAATGCTTGTGTGTTTTCCAATAAAACCAGCCTGTTGCAGGGAGAGCAACAGAACACATACTGACAGCTGCTGAAGACAGATGCGGGTCTGTAAGAGCTGTGGTGTTCTCTGCTTTGCAAAGGTTAACTGAAACTCCATTTCTGAGTGTTTTTGTTGATCAACTCTTTTTATCTACAAGAAACATCTCCAAGAATCCTGAACCTAGGGGTGGTAGAATTATACCACAACAATTTGGAGGCACCGCTGGGATTTTTGTCCTAAAAAAGATTTTTTGGAGCTGATTTGAACCTGACCAAGGCGAAAGGAGACTGACACAAGGCGTGCGCACGAACTTAAGGTAAGCAGACCTTTTCTTCTGCTCATTGGCTTTGTCCAAAATCTTCTTGTGTCTAGACTCCAAGTAACTGAGGTTGATAAATTTTCTAAAAGTGGATAACAGGAGTTGATATTGATTAAAAGTGATTAAGGGTTGGAGTCCCTCAAATGAAAGATATCCTAAAGTCCCTGGGTTGAATTCCCAAAATTTTGTAGTAAGGATTTTGTAATAAGAAATTAAGAAGTAAGTATCTTTCTAGGAGTGGCGTCCTAACATTTTTCTGACGAGAAAAATACTATAACTGGGTTATAGCGCTGTGTTTGAGTCCCTGGAGCTGAAAACTCCAAAATTCTACTATTAAAAGAAGGAAAAGATAAAGGAAATAAGAGATAAATACACATGGTATGAATGTTGGGACCGGAGCAGATCTGAACAAGCGCTGATCTCCTTTTGGGACATCTGCGAAGTAAGACTGTAAAGGCAACCCAAATTACACAATAAGGAGCAAATAAAACTCTGAAAGTTAATGATTTCTTCTATTTGACAGGAACATTTGTGTCTGTTGAGGGTCTGTGGGAGCCTGTCTCAGCCGTGACTGTGCTCCGTAACGGGCGTCTCTCCAGCACACAGTGGTAAACTCACAGAAAACACAGTATGTAGCCATAAAAGTGGAGACAAGACCGACAATTTCATGAACGTGAGTCCCACTTAGAAGATAAAGAGATTTAACTGCAGAATATATAGTTGACGAGTGATTGTGAGAATGTGTGGGGGAATAGAATCACAGAGAGGAAAGAAAAAGAGCGGAGAAAGTGTGTGTGAGAGAGATCTCAGTGCTGGTTATGTGTGTGTGTGTGAGATTTCAACTTTATGTGAAAGCAGGAAATTGATAGGTAAGCTGAACTTTTTGGGTTCGTGTTAAAACAGGACTATCATTAGTAAAAACTCGAGTATAAACTATTATCTAAGAATATATGAATGGATAAGTGAAATTAAACACTCTAGAATATATAGATATAAACATTTTAGAACAGGCCATCAAAGTGGAAGCTTTTTATCCCGTGGGGAGAACGGGGGTGTTTACATTTTTGACCCAGCTCGGTGGGGAGAACGTCGGTACTCGGAGCAAGGTTTTCATAATTTTGAGCTTAAAAGCATGGGTGAAATAAACAGGCTTTAAGTATATGCTTTAATAAATAAATTAATGGTTATAGGGGGTTTGTGCCGTCTGTCCGTGTCTGCGGAGTTGTTTTCCGGAGCCGGCACCGGGAAATCACTCAAGCCAGACTACGGGATTTGTGGCAGATTGGTCTAAACCTCAGCGGTAAAATAATTTAATACAATCTAAAAGTTAGTGCTTTGTGTTCTGTCTTTATCATTTGTTTTGTCTGGGACAGTCATAATAGAATATACGTTGTTCCAAATGCGGAACTGATGTTGGGTACGCGTTTCAGTCCGTGCTGAATTTGTGACGGATACGTCTAGTTTTGTGCCAAATTAAAATCTGGAAGAAGTGGTGTGAATTACGCTGATAAGAATTGAAATTGAGGTGTGGAGTTCTCTATTTACCGAAGGGTATGTTGCTATTTTGTTGAGTAGTTTCGCCGTAGAGTTTAACTGTTTTAAGCGATGTTGGCCGAAAAGGGCTAACGTTTGCACCAGGCTGTAGGCTACGGTGAATCGCTGGGAGAGCTAGCAACGAGCGGATTCTGTTCAAGACTCTTGGTTTTTTGATAAATCTCTGAATAAAAATAACTTGATGAGAAGCTAAACATCAGTTTATAAATCCTTTTAACTTTACTAAGCTTTGTCTTGGGGCATTCACTCTTAAGATCAATGGTGAATGAACAAATAGATAGAAAAAAGAAAAAAAAACAGCTCGGAGGAGCGATTTAAGGTTGGACCTCTTGAAAACAATCAGGAGCTACCTCATAAAAACGACATTAAATAATTACGCTTGTTTAATTCGGATCTAATATTTTATAGAAACAAATACAAGCTTGGTAAAGGGGGGATTAAGAAATACTATTAAGATAAATACTTGATAACATTTAAATTAGTCTTAATTAAAGAGAAGGCGCGCCAGGGCAGTTTTGCTTGTATAGCACACTTTCAACACAGTGATATTCAGGGTGCTTTACTTATGATTAGAATACAAATGAGCATTTACAGTGATTAAGACAATAATTCGTGTGACAATTAAAAACAAACAAGTAAAAACAGTTACTCATAAGCGATACTAAATAGGTAAGTTTTAGTTTTAGATTAAAAAATAATTTTAAATTAAAAAGAAGAGAAGCTTGAGAGAATACTTAATACATAAATCTAGATGGTGTCAAAAATGTAGTGGGTTTCTAAATAGGATTAAATTGGCTAACTAAGAATAAAAATACAAGCTGTATTGATAAAGGACAGATTGAAAAGCAAGCAGATTTTTAATTGAAATAAATATAAAATGGTTAAATCACTAAAAAGAACTAAGTGTGTTGATAAAAGATTGCGATGGTCAATCTTTATAAATATTTAATTTACACATGAGATGAAAGAGACATTTATCAAATTGACAAAATAGAGAAAGGCACTGCATTGATAAAGTATAAAATATAAATTGGATGAAAAATGCAGGAAACATTAATTAAAATAAGCAAGGGAAGAATTAGAACAGTTTAATTAGACATATAAGGATTAATGATCATCCCTGTTGGAGAGAGCAAACCTATAAATTTGTATATTTTTACCATAAGTAATACTGAAAAAATTATTGCTAATATAACTGATTAAAATAAAAGTAAAATAGAGCCCACATAGGCAGTCTGAGTGGAAAAGATATTTGATTTCAGCATTCGAGGAAGGAGATTAATGAATATGAAAATAAAAAGTTTAAATAAAAGTTGATTTGAATAGGCTGAGAGGATCGACTCTCTGTCTGTCTTTTTCTTCCTCTATATTTTTTTTCTCTCTCTTTTTCTCTTTCCCTTCCCGCCAACAGAGAACCCCTCAGATAACATTCTTGAGATGTAATTTATGTTCCTGGGGAGATGAGATGGGAGGGGGTGCGTGGGCTGATGACGGATAGTGCCAGGTGCCCGCCATAACTGCCAAAGAAAGAAAAATCTATACAAACAGCGCAGAAGTTCTTCTGTCTTGTGCTCTGCTCCCAAACCAGGGGGGCACCAGTGACTGAATATTTTCATGGGTGAAGCAGGGGGCACCCTCAAAAAAGAGCACATTTCCTCATGCTGAACTGAACTTTCAAGGACAATATGTGTGAATCCACTTGGCTGGTGTAATATGGACAATTTCTGCTGGAGAAGTGACGATCAAAGGCTGCAAATTCAATGTCAATGTTGCTGAACTAACCACAAGAGTTTCTGTTTTTCTGACCGAAGGTGGCCCTGGTTGCTTGAACTCTGAAACCCACGTGCCATCCCCAGAATTATCTCCAGGTTAAACCCCACCATTTACCAGGAACAATTTGAAAGTTGGGTGGAAGGTAGAACTGGGCCTATAGCATGGGGTTGCTGGCTGGTGAGTTGAGAAAATGTTTTATTTACACAGCAAATTCAACACCTAAGGAATACAAAGGATACATTCCTTATTAATACACAACTGTAACGGTTACTTAAATGATATCCTTATTTTTACGTTTCATCAACAGGGATGTACTAAATTTAAGATAGGATAAATTGTAATGGAACAGCTAAATCAAAAGTAAGTCAGAATTTTATTTGATTTCTAGCAGAAAGAATGAATCAAAGTACTTAACGGATTAAGATGATTAAAAAGCTGAAATGGATAATAGAATAATTTATAACATTTAAAAAGAGACATAGTAAAACAGACATATAAGTATGTCTTAAACTTGATAAATAAAATAAGTAAACAAAAGAATCAATTTAGTTGAACAAGCAAATGGATAGTAATCAGTTGAACTGTAGACAAAAAGTAAAATTCTTGAGCCTGCTCTTGCTTTTAAATCCATCAATGAGGGAGGTGTTTTTGTTTAGTTTTCAGGAATAACAACGGTGTTGCACCAAAATAACATGGATTTGCTCTTTCCCCAGGGATTATTTTTCAGGCAGCAGATGCTGCAGCCAAAAAAGCAGCAGGATACCAACCAACTCACATCATGGTAAGTACCGTGCTCCCTGAAGAACCAGAAGGAGACACCAGACCACAAATTAACGAAGAAACTCTATCAGACTTACAAGGAAAGGTCTCACCTGAAGAAAAGAGCTTATGGATGGCCAGAGGGGCCACCAAGACACAAGGAATCTGGAGAGGACCAGATGGAAGGCCTATCTTACACCCATGCCTAAGACAAACAGCCATGCAAGAAGCTCATGGAGTAGGACATGTCGGAACGGCACAGATGTTGAGAAATCTTCAACATTGGTGGCACCCATGCATGAAGGAAATGGCTAAGTATATGGTAGACACTTGTGAAGAGTGCAAAACGTTTGGGGTGAAAAACACTTTGAAACCAACACAAGGCAGGTTTCATATTCCCACTTGTCCAGGAAAAGAAATCATTATTGATTACACTGACATGATAGACAAAGTGGGTGGAAGCAGGTATCTACTGGTGTGTATAGATGCCTATACTGGATGGCCAGAGGCGTGGCAAGCCAAGAAAGAGGACAGTAACACAATGATTAAATGTCTTATTAACCATTATATCCCACAGCATGGGTTCCCTGAAAAAATCAGGTCAGACAATGGTACACACTTTAAGAATAAAGATCTAGGAGAAGTGGAAAGAATGTTAAGGTTGAGGCATACGTTTGGGACAGTCTATCATCCTCAGTCTCAGGGAAAGGTGGAAAGAATGAATCAATCTCTAAAAAACAAATTGGCAAAAATCTGTGCACAGACCAAAATGAATTGGATTGAAGCGTTACCACTAGCCCCTATGTCTCTCAGAAGCTCTGTTAACACAGCAACAGGGTTTACTCCACATGAGTTGCAAACAGGGAGAGCATTTCCTGGGCCCAGCAGTAAACTCCCTTTGCTTGACTCTAACTGTGAAAAACTAAGATAAGAGCATACTATAACATATTGCAAAGTGTGGTGTCTCAGTTTTCCAAACAGGTACAGGAGCAGAGTGGGGCGAACCAGTCCCTAAGCACCCCAGGCGTGGAGTGGGTGCTGTTAAAAGTGACAAAGAGAAAGTGGTCTGAACCAAGGTGGACGGGTCCATACCAGGTGGTTGAAAGAACATCCCATGCTGTTCGCCTGAGAGGGAGAGGAGACACCTGGTACACTGGAGCCAGTGTGCCCCCATGGAGGGACCTCAGAGATCCCTCTTTGAGATAAGGTAAGATCTCCAATTAAGTGAGGAGGCCAAATAGTGGGGCAGAATAATCCCCGGCCAAATCACAGGGTTCAGGGTAGTCTACCCCTGAACTCACAAAGAAGAAGAGGACCAGGACGAGAAGTAGACGATCAGGACTAGAAGAAACGAGAAAGACCACTTAACTGCAAAGAGCCTACCTCCCCAGCTGCCAAGGTGCCAGTGGAAGACTGCAAGGGAGCACCAGGCTGAAGAGATATGTAACATTAGACCATATTGGAAAAAAAAAACTCATACTGCTTACTCATCACACCACCCCCACAGGAACCAGCAAACATGATGCATGCACTGTTAGGGGACAATCAAGAGGAAGATGATTATGTGTGAAAATGTGAATGCATCTGCCAACAATCTGTTTATAAAATATCTGGTAATTTCTTTGTTTAAATATCATGGCTTGGGTTGAACTCTTAAAAGAGTTCAAAAGGGGGATTGAAGTGGTAAGAACATATACTTATGTAAGGGTCATATATACAATTACAATTATGTGAATCTGTGATCGTGGGAAAACTCAGTGTTTATGGCAGGTGGTTATTTGGGAGGACAAAGGAGTCTAAGCAGAAACAAAGAGTGAAAAGGGAGTTACGAGCGCTGTTCTGGGATAACAAACATAACTCATACATGAACTATTCAAGGTCTCTGGGAAGCGAAAGGTATGGGAAAACTATCATTCGTCTGCTGACCATTCATGTGTATGTGGAACGACAGGTCACTGAGTTGTAAAACTGTTAGTGGAAAAGTACTGAACTTCGAAACTGTAGAGCTCTTTGTTTGCACGTAAGTAGGAGGGTTGTACTGCTGTGTGTTTTTCAATAAAACAAGCCTATCGCGGGGAGAGCAACAGAACACATACTGACAGCTGCTGACGACAAACGCGGGTCTGTAAGAGCTGTGGTGTTCTCCGCTTTGCAAAGGTGAACTGAAACTCCGTTTCTGAGTGTTTTTGTTGATCAAATCTTTTTATCTTCAAGAAACATCTCCAAGAATCCTGAACCTAGGGGTGGTAGAATTATACCACAACAGTGGCCTTACTAAAGAGACGGGTGATTGTAGCCCATATATGCGACATTTATGTAATGGCTTGCTACATAGTTTCCACCCCGCTATCACTAATTGGATCAAAAATCACCTTCTGACGTGGGAAACATGCAACCTTACCACCCTTATGGCCAATGCACATTTTGCAGAAGGTGTCATGGAAAGAAAGGGGAGGAAGCCAAAACCCCCAGACTCAGACACACAGGTATTTCACACCCATGTAGAAGACCATGAGGGGGAATTTTATTATCAAAGTGACAACTACAACAGAGGGAGGGGGTTTAGACCACGAAGGAATACACATAATCACACACCCCACGGTTCATGTAGACATCAAGGTGGACACCCTGCCCCCACGTGTTGGACCTGCAGGGAAGTAGGCCACATTTCACATGAATGTAGCAGAGGCAGAGGCCGAGGAAGGCCCAGAGGGCAAGGTCAGATCCATACATAGGATCCAACTGCCCCAGACCACTCGCAATTCACACAGCAATAACTACATACTTTTGCCACCTCTAATGAGGTGGTGGATTGCTGTGGCGCCTGGGAATTGCTTAATGTTCTGAAAGAGAAGCCTTACATAAGACTTAAAATTAATGAACAAATGGTAGAGCTCCTTTGTGACACCGGAGCTTGCAGAACGGTGATCTCCTCTGGCATTAACCTGCCAGAATCTAAAAAAAGCATTTTGGTAAAATCAGCAGATGGTGCTACTACGCGTTCATTTTTATCTCAACTAGTGTTAATAACAGATCCACAAACTGGGTTTAGTTCTAAAAAATTAACAGTCATTTCACCACAATGTCCGCACAATTTGTTGGGCAGAGACTTAATGTCAGCCCTAAAAATCTCAATTATCCCAGTGGGAGACGGCATGAGAGCTGTGAGAACAGGAAATGATTACATTTACCTAAATATAACTCATATACCACAGGGACTCGGTCTGTACTACTCTTTACGAGTTGAACCTAAAGAAAACCTTAAAGACACAACAACAATGATGGACACAGCTTTGAAGGTAGTTCCTGACCCCGACAAACAAATCAAGCCTACATCACAGTTACATGTGACTATGGCTCTGAGGCCTGAACCTGATCCCAAGTTCCAAGATTATCTTATGCAACTCTCACCTGCTGTGGTGTTCACCTCACATATCATTACTGATGGAAAATCTGATTCAGCTGCCTCAGTAATACTGACTACCAGCCTTAAACCATTCTTTGATGTGCCTACAGATCCACATATATCTCTGACAAAAAGCAGTAAATCATGTTGGAAAGATTTGGGAAATAACGCCATAGATTTGAAAGCTTTGCAAGAAAATAAAGAAGATCGTTGGCAATACAGTGAATCCACAGGTTTATATAGGCTGTCCCTTATCATGCCACTCCACTGCACCACTCAAGTAGCAATACTAGAATGACCAGAAGCAAAAATAATCTTATTGACTAAAAAGGAAGAAAAGCAACTCAAAGAAGTCCCTGACACATTATGGTCTAAAAGCCCCACTGATGTAGGCCTACTCTCATCCATTGCTCCCGTTCAAATAACTGCTAAATCACATTTTAGACCCAGAGTGAGACAATATCCCCTCTCTGTGGAAGCAGAGTTAGGAATTCAACCAGTAATTGAGGAATTACTAACAGCAGGCGTCATAAGAAAGTGTCCTGATTCATGTAACATCCCAATCTGGCCAGTTAAAAAGGCTGATGGGAAAAGCTGGCGTATGGTTAAAGATTTGAGAATGGTGAATTCAGCTGTCCAGACCAGAGTCCCTAATGTGCCTGATCCACACACTCTGTTAAACTCTCTGAGTCCCACTAGGAAGTATTTCACAGTAGTGGACCTCAGTAATGCTTTTTTTTAGCTAACAGTGGCAAAAGCACTATATAAAACTATCATTGCAAACCATGGTATTCCACAAGTAATATATTCAGATAATGGACCACATATTGTGAATGAAGTTATTCAAAATATTGCAAAACATTTAGACATTCGACTAAAAAATCATTGTGCCTATCACCCCCAGAGTGCAGGTTTAGTAGAAAGAAATAATGGGACCATCAAAAGCAGACTCAGAAAATGTATGGCAGAGACTAACAGACCATGATCTGAGTGTTTGGACCAAGTAAAACTTTACATGAGAATCACGCCAACAAACCTAGGTTTAACACCTTTTGAAATCATTTATGGCAGACCTTACAGGTTACCTCTAGTTGCGCCTGATTTGCAAAAAGCAGGCGAAGAACTCACATTAACTGATTACATGAGGAAAATTATCCTAGCTAAAGAAGTGCAAAGCGCACACAATCTGCCCACCTCTCCTTCTGTTTTGCAGGACCCTGAAAAGACAATCAAACCTGGAGACTGGGTGATCATCAAGGTGATTAAAAGGAAAAGCTGGATGAGCCCCCGCTGGGAAGGACCTTTTCAAGTCCTGCTGACCACACCCACGGCTGTGAAAATCACTGAGAGACCCTCGTGGATACACATCTCACACAGCAAATTTCAAAGGCAATTAAGGGACTAGACATGGGACAGTGGGGTAGTCTGGACTACAAAGGGCAGAATGACCAATAGGGCCTTTGATCTCAAACCCAGCAGAAAAGCATCCCTGTCTCCTAGTGGTCAAACCTCCGTTTGGGAGGGCTAGTCCTCTTAATTGCCTCTAGCAAACATGGAGTTTGGCTCCTCTCCCTACTGTTTTTTCCTCACACCTGATGATGCCCAGACATCAAAGGAGGTTTGGTGGACTTTGGAAAACATCACAGACATCCTTGCCAGGATGTCCAACCTGCTGACCAACGATCCTGAAAAACTGGCGATGAGGACGATGCTGATACAATATTGGGTAGCTCTGGACACTATTTGCTCTTGAAGAGGCTTGAGGATGAAGACAGAAATGAAGAGGAAGATGTGGTGTAAAAACCTTTTTATGACTCCATTAATCTAAACTACTGCTCAGGTAGCGATTAATTGGATGATGTCTAGGTGAAGCCCACATTAATATCATTTTGAAATTGCTACTTACTTTTGCAATTTCTTTGTTGTATGTCTTATTCCATTTCTTGAATTTGGGATGCTACTAATTTTTGCAACCTTTTGTTGTCTGGTTTTTATGATTCTTATATTTTTACATTATTAGAGTTGTTACCTATTTTACAACTTTTTGTTGTTCGTGATCACATTTAAAAACCACATTTCAGTGGGGAAATGTTAGGGTAAAATAATAATGTATTATTATTTTCTTAGGGTGTATTTCTTTATCACATAGTTTAAATGTACTTTTTAAATGTCATTTGGTTTCAAACATATGTTCCTTTGTATGACACCCTGTTTTTTTAAGATGCTAATGAAGTTTAACTGAATAAAGGGTGACTGCAGGGGAATGAGCCTTTGAGACCAGAAGACAGAGCTGTGTGATCAGGAGACAGGGCTGAGAGACTGACTGAGAAGCTGAGAGGAGAACAGACACACGGTAAACCAGATTATCCTCCTTAACACTAGAACTACCAGAGAGCAGCCATTTGGCTTTTCTACCTATAAAGCCCACAGGTAAGCCGAAAGGCTGGATGGCCCCCTGTGAACCTTCCTTTTGTTATGTAAACGGGGCAATCACTGGGACACCACAGGGGGGGGGATATGCTGAGCCACTTCACTCAAAACACCTTGACATAAAATGGGGGAGGGGGAGAATCAGGTAGGAGCAGGATTGCTAACTGACTGTCTGAGCAGAATATATGAGCTGAATCAAAATGTAATATATGTAGAAGGATGTAGACGTTATCAGAACCCTACAACACTGGGCTTCCAACATCCCCACCAGACACATAAGAAAAGTAATAGAATAGAACCACATCAAATAAAGCACTCAAAATCTGGGGTTATCCCAACTGGGCCTTCATGATATTTACTAATAATAATAATAATAAAAAAGTATTATCAGGATACAGTGTTAGAGAGTGGAAGTGAGTGAGACTTAGAACTTAGGCTTAAAACTTTATTGATCCCTTTGGGGTGACTCCCTCAGGGAAATTTGAGTTTTCAAGCACACAGAGAAAACTAAACAGTATGTAACAATGAGTGAGGTGAGTACATTTCAATAATCACTCACAATCCATGCACTGCCAAGCCGTCTCCTTTCTGCATTTGCCACATGTGTATTTGTAACAGCCTATACATCGCAGAGTGGCATGATTGCTTTTACACTGATTTTTAACCTGACACATTGCTCTTTTCCCAGGGCTAGGTGTTGAAGGTTGTAGCCGAAGCAATTGTTCCCTTTGTGCCTGCTTTGCACCCACATGAGAATGAGCCAACTCTCTTGCAAGCTCCACCAGGAAGTCCACCCGTCTCTCCTGCCTCCCGGTGCATGCTTGATAGAGCACATGTGCATTCAGTGCTGCCATATCAATCATGTTATAGAACACAGCGACTGGCCAGCGCCGTGTTCCTCTGCGGACAGTGTACTCCCGCACCATCTGGTCCATCACATCAACGCCGCACTTTGTGGTGTTGTAAAGGGTGACAGTGTTTGGCTTCCGTTTGGTGGTATTCTCAGTCTGAATGACGCGGTGCATGCTGCTGAGAATGTATACTGTCTTCTTCCGTTTGGGCGCATACACCGTTAGCGTGGCACCAGTGGTTGAAAATACCTGAGTGGTGAATTCATCACGGTCCCTCTGTCTTGTTGATTGTGGAATTTCTCGCCGAATCCTGTTGACTGTGCCGAGGATGGTGGTTTTCCGGCTAAGCAGTCGTTGTGCCAGTGACAGCGATGTAAAGAAATTGTCCGTGGTAACATTTCTGCCCTTGTCCAGGAATGGTTCCATCAGCCTCATCACTACATTTTCGGACAGTCTCTCTCCACTGGAACGACTGGGGTCCTTGCCAAGATATGGGAGGACATTGCAGATGTATTTGGATTTCAAGTCACAAGCCACCCAAAACTTGATCCCAAACTTGTCAGGTTTTGTTGAAATGTATTGCAGGAAACAGCAGCGAGTCTTTGACGGGAAAAGCTGTTCATCAATGGTGATGTGTCGACCAGGGTTGTAGGATGTGATGCAGTTGGTGACAAACGAACCCCACACACCGGAAATTGCAGCAAACTTATCCGTCTTTGCTCGCTCACTGCGGGTGTCCTTGTCGTCAAAGCGTAGGTGTTGCATGATTTCTTGGAAGCGATTTCGGGACATAGTTGCCATGATCTGGGGCAACTATGATGATCTGGGGGTTTCCCAGGTTTCCCAGGTTTCCCAGGTGTTTCGGGTGTATCTCAGTTTGAAAAAAATGTTACATAAAATAAATCTTGTACAGATATCAACTTGATGAGCAATTCTGTAAATGACTAGTGGGGCTACCACAGATTTTGAGTGCTTTATTTGATGTGGTTCTGTTCTATTACTTTTCTTATGTGTCTGGTGGGGATGTTGGAAGCCCAGTGTTGTAGGGTTCTGATAACGTCTACATCCTTCTACATATATTACATTTTGATTCAGCTCATATGTTCTGCTCAGACAGTCAGTTAGCAATCCTGCTCCTACCTGATTGTCCCCCTCCCCCATTTTATGTCAAGGTGTTTTGAGTGAAGTGGCTCTGCATATCCCCCCTCCTGTGGTGTCCCAGTGATTGCCCCGTTTACATAACAAAAGGAGGGTTCACAGGGGGCCATCCAGCCTTTCGGCTTACCTGTGGGCTTTATAGGTAGAGCAAAAAATCCTGGGTCTTCTAGTGTTAATGAACACTGCAAAACTTATTGTATCTCCCTCTGCAGAGCTCATTTAACTTCAATTTCTCTCCGACCCCTGTGTGTGATTTTTTTAGGTTAACCACTATTTTTTACCCTAACAAACGGAGCATTTTACCTGTTCCACTTGTACCTTTAGCATTCCTGAACTAGGACTATAAAGTCACATCAAGAAAAAAAAGATGGCGGATTCCCTCAATCTTTAGTAATGTTTAGTTGGTCCATGACCTTGGTTAGCAGTTCCAGTGGAAGTACTATGATTTCATAGTTTTAAAAGCATTACAGACAATAGAGAAAATTGAGCGGCTTACATGTATGACCAAAACGGTATACAATAATAATATCTCCACAACACCTGGGGTAACTAATTTATGTTTTTGTATTCCTTCAGATTTTATATGCAGAAAACATTGCATTTAAGAGATAGATAGAGATAGATAAAACTTTATTAATCCCTCGGGCGGGTTCCTCTGGGAAATTCGGTTTCCAGTAGCACAGCACAGACAAGTTACAAAACGTACACATATATAAATACAAGACATGTATAAATAAAATATGCCAAAGGGATAAATAGAATAATAAAAATAAAATAAAAAATACAAGGAAATTGCACTTAAATTACACATAGATATTGACGTCTATTGCACCGTTGACTATTAACAAAAAGAAAAAGAATTGCCCAGAAGTATTACACAGTGAAGTGAAGAGGCACTACAGCTTAGTTGTTCCCCCCTCGTTTGTCCTCCTGTTCCCCCTCCCTTCCCCCTCCAGAGAGCAGTTAAACAGTCTGATGGCATGTGGGACAAAGGAGTTCTTAATTCTGTTGGTTGTTATCTTGGGGAGAAGCAACCTGTCACTGAACAGACTCCTCTGCTTGTTTATGGACGTGTGCAGAGGATGCCCAGCATTGTCCATAATGTTCAGCAATTTTTTTAGTGTCCTTTTCTCTGCCACTGTCGCCAGAGTGTCCAGCTTCATGCCGACCACAGAGATAGCTTTTCTGATCAGTTTTTCCAGCCTGGATGAGTCCTTCTTTGCTGTGCTGCTTCCCCAGCACACCACAGCATAAAAAAGTACTCCAGCCACCACTGACTGATAAAAAATCCTCAGTGCTAAACAAATGGAATTTACATGATATTTCCCCTTTAAACATACTAAGGACCTTGCTAACGTACTTTTTAGACATTATAAGCACAGCAGGAGATATAAAAATTATGAATTTAAGCCACATTTTTAGATCTGTAGAGCATGAACAAAGAAAAAACACAGAGAGAAAAAAAACTTCCGTTAGCTTGGGTTTAACACTGGAAGGGTTTAGGATCAGCTGGAAGCAGACAGTCGTTGCCAAAAGTTTGGAGAATTACATAAATATTGGAAATTGGAAAGGTTGCTGGATAAGTTTTGGATAGTCCTTCTTTGCCATGAAAATTCTACTGCATGTCATTGCTGTCATTAAATGACCTGCTGAGATCCTTTCCGTAATTGTCTTGTTAACTCAGGTGAGAATGTTGCGAGCACAAGGCTGGAGATCATGTCAGGCTGATTGGGTTTGAATGGCAGACTTGACATGTTAAAAGGAGGGTGATGCTTGAAATCATTGTTCTTCCATTGTTAACCATGGTGACCTGCAAAGAAATGCGTGCAGCTGTCATTGCGTTGCATAAAAATGGCTTCACAGGCAAGGATATTGTGGTTACTAAGATTTCACCTTAATCGACAATTTATAGGATTATCAAGAACTTCTAGGAAAGAGGTTCAATTCTTGTTAAGAAGGCTTCAGGGCGTCCAAGAAAGTCATGGAAGTACCAGGATCGTCTCCTAAAGAGCACCCAGCTGCAGGATCGGAGTGCCACCAGTGCAGAGCTTGCTCAGGAATGGCAGCAGGCATGTGTGAGCGCATCTGGACGCACAGTGATGTGAAGACTTTTGGAATGAAGCCTCTTTCTGATTGTTTGGGGCATCTGGAAAAAGGCTTGTCCGTAGAAGAAAAGGCGAGCACTACCATCAGTCCTGTGTCATGCCAACAGTAAAGCATCCTGAGACCATTCATGTGTGGGGTTGCTTCTCATCCAAGAGAGTGGGCTCACTTACAATTTGGCCAAAAAACACAGCCATGAATAAAGAATGGTACCAAAACACCCTCTAACAGCAACTTCTTCCAACAATCCAACAACAGTTTGATGAAGAACAATGCATTCTCCAGCACGATGGAGCACAGTGCCATAAGGCAAAAGTGATAACTAAGTGGCTCAGGGACCAAACCATTGAAATTTTGGGTCCATGGCTTGGAAACTCCCCAGATCTTAATCGCATTGAGAACTTGTGGTAAATCCTTAAGAGGCGGGCGGACAAACAAAAACCCACTAATTCTGACAAACTCCAAGAAGTGATTATGAAAGAATGGGTTGCTATCAGTCAGGATTTGGCCCAGAAGCATGCCCAGTCGAATTGCAGTGGTCCTGAAAAGAAGGGCCAACACTGCAAATACTGACTCTTTGCATAAATGTCATGTAATTTGCGATATAAGCCTTTGAAATGTATAAAGTGCTTGTAATTAGATTCAGTGGTTGTAATTAGACAGAAACAACTGAAACAAAGATCTAAAAGCAGTTTAGCAGCAAACTTTGTGAAAACTAATATTTGTGTAATTCTCAAAACTTTTGGCCACGACTCTAAAGTGGATGGACAGTGTCCGAATGTTTTGCAAAAATAATCGAAGAAGAGTAGAAGAGAGAGAAGAGTGAGGGTATCAACTCTGGATAGTTTAACTGTTCAGGTGCCAAAGTCACCTGCCAGTCAGTAAAATTGTGACAAGCAGCTGACTTTTACCAGCTCAGCTGCATATAGGACCCCTCATTAAGTTACTACTCTATACCAGGACATGGCATATATAAATCTACACTACATTGAACCCACCCCAACGACTGAGAAGACGAGGGACTAGTGCCTGCAGTCGCAGCATAGAGAAAGAGAGTTTTAGAAAGGTAAAGCTTACAATGTTGAGAAGTCTGTTCACCTCTGAGTTCACTTCCATCAAGTAATGACTTTTACAGATTCTTCTGGCCTCCTAATGGTGGAGTAGAAAAGAGTGGTATTCATGGTCCCCCTCTAAATGACAATCATAATGGCTAGGTTTGCTTAAAAGATGAGGAAGAGTATCACCAGTTAATCAGATGTTTTGAGTTGGTTATTTGGGGACAAGGAACTGTAAAATTCTGAGCCCATGGATTTCCTGTCGGTTGTTTTAGATAGTGAACACTGGAGCCTCATTACAAATGAAATAACAGATATGCCAAGCAGTTCTTGATTTTTTTTTTAAATAATCAAAAACTTTACATATATATTAGGGCCGGGACTTTAACGTGTTAATTAAGATTAATTAGTTACACAAAAATAATGCGTAAAATTTTTTTTAATAATCGCACCCATTTATGCCTTCTAGCGCTGGTGCGCAGAGAAAGGCGCAGATCCCGTTTCATGTCCACTAAGCCGCGTGCTGTCATTCCTCCAGCAGCTGATGGACAGAAATTTAGCTTTCACTACAGTTAAAACTTATGATGCAGCTATTTCTTCCTGTCATGAAGGTTTTGGTGACGGAGCGGTCTCATCTACTCTGTCCCGTGCGTGTTACGTGGTGCACACAGCTGCACCATGCTGCTTCCAGCTTCTGTTTGTGCATTACAGAGAAAACTTATATTTTCTCTGGGCTCGATCCTCCAGGGAATCTCCGAACTCATTTCATCAGAGGGATTTCATCCTCCACAGCTCTGCAAGGAGGGATGATGGTGGTGCGCTGCAGCTTCCTGTCATCACCGTGTTAATTTATCTATTTCTATCTGAGAGACATTTCCGCTTCCATGACTCTCTTATCGGTGTTCTGACAGAATTAGGGTTTCTATTTTTTCTGATAACTTAAATTTATGTATTCAGTCATTATTCATACTAAAAATCCATGTGAAGAAAATACTCACTTTTATCAGGTCAAATATTTATTTGCGATTAAAATGTGATTAATTTCAATTAATTAATTACAAAGCCTGTAATTATTAGATTTAAAAAATTAATCGAGCCCCGTCCCTAATATATATATATATTAGGGCCAGGGCTCGATAACATTTTTATTTAATTTTTATATATATATAGGAGAGCACTCTGTACTGCAGTGTAGGAAAAGATCTGTAATAGCCTCCAGCAGATTTTGAAGGACACCAGCCTTCTGAGGAAATAAAGAAGGCTCTGTCTTTTCCTGTACAGAGCATCTGTGTTAGCAGTCCAGTCCAACTTGTCATCCACCTGTATTCAACTCTTCGAGGAGTTAAGGAGGAGATGATTGGAGTCAGACCATGAAACAGAGTCCTGGATGAGACCTCTGTACCCCTCCTCCTCTCTTTTCTCAATCACTTCATCTGGATGGCATTAATTTGGCCTCTGGTAATAATGTACCGAACTTTGGTGTAATTTTTGACAAATACATGACATTTAAATCCCATATTAAACTGGTTTCTAAGATTTTTTCTATCACCTCTGGAATATTGCTAAAATTAGAAACATCCTGTCCAGGAGTGATGCAGAGAAACTAGTCCATGCTTTTTTTACTTCAAGGCTGGACTACTGTAATTACTTATTATCAGGAATTCCACAAAATTAAAAGCAATTAAAAGCCTTCAGTTGATCCAAAATGCTGCAGCAAGAATTCTGATGAATATTAAAAGATAGATCACATTTCTCTTGTTTTGGCTTCTCTCCATTGGCTCCCTGTTAAATCCAGAATAGAGTTTAAGATCCTCCTCCTTACTTGTAAAGCCCTTAATAATCAGCTCCATCGTACATCAGATATCTAATTGTTCCATGCGTTCAAACAGAGCACTTTTCTCTCAGACTGCAGGTCTACTGGTAGTTCCTAGGATTTCTGAAAGTAGAATGGGAGACAAATCTTTTAATTATGTGGCCCCTCTCCTGTGGAACCAGCTCCCAGTTTTAGTCCATGAAGCAGATACTCTCTCTGTTTTTAAGACTAGGCTTAAAACCTTCTTTTTTGATAAAGCTTATAGTTAGAATGGCTTACGTTATCCTGAGCTATTTTTGTAGTTATGCTGCTATAGGTTAGACTGTTGGAGGACAGACTCACCACGTTTCTTCACTCTGCTACTTTTCTCTGCTACAACTCTCCAGATATATATTTTCTGGTGTTACCGAGTGACCGAGCATCTTCCATGCTGTCTCTTCTCTGCCTTCTCACACCCACAGACGGTTGAGGCAGATGACCTCTTGTACTGAGCCAGATTCTGGTTCTGCCAGAGGTTTCTTTCTGTTAAAGAGAGGTTTTCCTCTCCACTGTCACTACATGCTTGCTTAGTATGAGGGATTGCTGAGAAATTGCTGTGGTTGGAGTCTGCTTTATCCTGGCACAACCTCACTGTCAGGAGTAGGTTGAGAGAGGACCCAAATGCAGAGCGGCGTTTAGGACTTATGCGGCCCATGTTTATTAATCCAAAAATATTCAGACGAGACCAGCACAGGGAAGGCAATGACGAGAACTCGGGGAACAGAGGACAGACAGACACAGAGGCGCATATATACAGGGAAAAATAATCAGGGAAAAATTAAACACCTGGGAGCTGGAGAGAAGACACAGGGAGAACAACAGGTGAAACCAACTAGGGATAATTAACACAAACAAACGGGGAAGAAACAAACAGGAAGGAGAAAACGACGATGGATGGAGGGATGGATCATGATAGTACTCCCCCCCCCAAGGTGCGTCTCCTGGAGCCACAAGCCAGGGCAGTAGGAGGGGGTCCAGGAGGGAGGGACGAAATGCCGGAGTCAAGGCGGCCAACGACTTGGGTGCCGGAGTCGAGGCGGCCGACAATGGGTGCCAGAGTCGAGGAGGCCGACGACGAGGAACCGACAGACGAGGAGGCTGGCTACGAGGAACCAACAGACGAGGAGGCCGGCAATGAGGAACCGTCAGGCAAGGAGGCCGGCGACGAGGAACCAGCAGAAGAGAAGGCCGGCGATGAGAAACCATCAGCCTGGGAAGTCGGCGGCGAGAAACCATCAGCCTGGGAGGCTGGCGGCAAGAAACCATCTGCCTGGGAGGCCGGCGACGTGGAACCTCGAGCCTGGGAGGCCGGCGACGTGGAACCTCGAGCCTGGGAGGCCGGCGCCATGGAACCTCGAGCCTCGGTGTGGAGCCTCGGTGCCTCGGTGTGGAGCACTAGGTTTTGGAGACCGGCGGCGTAGAGGTTTGTGGTGAACCTTGTGGTGCAGGGAAGGACGGAGCATGACCTTATTGTACGGAGTCTGGTGGACCTTGACCTTGTGGTACGGAGTCGGACCCATGGAGTGCTGCTGAAGCAGGCTGGAGTGCTGCTGAAGCAGGCTGGAGAGCTGCTGAAGCAGGTTTGTGGACTGCAGGAGCTGGTTGACAAACTGCTGAGGCAGGTTGATGAACTGTTGAGGCAGATTAGTGGACTGCTGAGGCAGGTTAGTGGACTGCTGAGGCAGGTTAGTGGACTGCTGAGGCTGGCAGAGCTGAACCTTGTTGCGTGGACTCTGGCAGAGCTGAACCTTGTGCTGTGGTTGGCGGAACTGAAGCTGGAGCTTGTACTGAGGCCAATTAGAGTAAGGGTGGAGTAAGGATTGACTGGGCTGGCGCAGGAACAAAGGCCGGCAGGTCTTTGACCTGAGCCTAGGCGGAGGCAGTAAAGGTGTGTTCTTCTGAACACCCTCGGTGGAGGAATCAGGAATCCGAGGCTCATCCATGTTGACGCCCTCGGTGGAGGCAGAAGCCCGAGGCGCATCCGTCTGGATGCCCTCGGTGGAGGCAGGAACCCAAGGCGCATCCATCTGGACGTCCTCGGAGGAGACTTTGAGCCAGGGCGCATATGTCTGGATGCACTCGGAGGAGACTTGGAGCCAAGGTGCATCCGTCTGGACACCCTTGGAGGAGACTTGGAGCCAACGCGCATCCGTCTGGACGCCCTCGGAGGAGACTTGGAGCCAAGGCGCATCCGTCTGGATGCCCCCGGAGGAGGCTAGGAGCCAAGGCGCATCCTTCTGGATGCCCTCGAAAGAGACTTGGACTGCGGCCTGCTGCTGGCAGCCGCAGAGAGAAGCTGCGGCCTGCTTCTGGCAGCCGCGGAGAGGAGCTTCGACCTGCTGCTGGCAGCCAATGGAAAGGAGCTGCGGCCTGCTGCTGGCAGCCGCGGAGAGGAGCTGGCTCAGGAACCGTCTCTGGAACGTCAGTCATCTCAGGAACCGTCTCTGGAACGTCAGGGGTCGGAGGAACCGTCTCCGGAGCAGGAGAGACCTCAGGAACCTCCACTGGAGCAGGAGCAACCTCGGGAACCACCACTGGAGCAGGAACGACCTTGGGAACCACCACTGGAGCAGGAGCGACCTCGTAAACCCAGTCTGAGGACCTGGACTCTGGTCCACACTCAGATGAACAGGGTTCCGGATCACAATGAGATGAATGGGGTTCCGGATCATACTCTGAAGAACTGGGTTCCAAACCTGGGCCTGTAGAATGCAGAGAAATAGTCTCTACAACCACTCTGGAATTCTTTCTTTTGTTTTGAACAAACTCATTATAAAGTTCAAAAATGTTTTCAAGCATCCTAGAGTCATTTCTGAATTCCTTAATAAGTTCTTCAAAGTCTTTCTAAGTTTGCGACCACCAGATGGCGCCACCTCCAGCGGAGCCAGGGTGAAGCTCCGTAGCTGGGTGCGCCGAGCAAGAAAACTGCTGCAACTGGGAGCTTGGCCACGGGGGCCAGCCAGCGCCGGAGAGAGGTCCCTCAAGGGGATCCTCCCGCAAAGTGCGGCCGCCCATTACCTGCCGGGTTGAATCCCCCGGGCAGACTGTCCGGACCCCACCCGTTTATCTCTTAAACGTTTCTCGCCCTCTTCAACTCTGTCCTCTCAGTTCTGTCAATTTTTCCTTAAGATAGTTGTCGACTATCGGTCTCGTGCCGGTATTTAGCCTTAGATGGAGTTTACCACCCACTTTGGGCTGCATTCTCAAACAACCTGACTCCGAGAAGACCCCGGCATGACGGGGGCCGTTACCGGCCCTACACCGTCCACGGGCTGAGCCTAGATCAGGAGGACTCAGACAGAGTGTTGGTAGCCAGGTCTCCTAGTAGCTAGGAGACAGGTTAATGTTAGTAGCTATGCTGCTTTAGGCAAGGCTGTTGGAGGACATTATTAGGGTCTGTTCCTACTTTCTCTCCTACTTCTCCCCAACTGCATGATGTGCTGTCAATTCAAGCACTAACCTGTTTTCTATTATAGTAGGTGCTCCGGATTAGCCCTGCTTGACGACCCTGACTAAGATGGCATTGCAGTGACGGAAAATTCTCCACGTCCTGCAACAAACTTCTGCATCAGTTCTATTGCTCTTTCTGTGTCTCTGTTATGTATTCTCCAAGCCACAGACAGTCGCGGCAGATAACCGCTTGTGCTGAGCCTGGTTCTGCCGGAGGTTTCTTCCTGTTAAAAGGGAGTTTTTCCTTCCCACTGTCGCTTCATGCTTGCTCAGTATGAGGGATTGCTGAGAATTCCACGACGCAATCTTCTGTGGTTCTGTAATTTCTACACTAAACATTGTATTGTAATAACTCTTTTTGTAAAGTGCCTTGAGATGACATCTGTTGTGAAATGGCGCTATATAAATAAACTGAATTGAATTGAATTGAATTGAATGGCGCTGGGGAAAGCCTATGCCACAGAATCACGATTAGGAGCGGCCCACTCGGGAGCGGTGAAAGAGGGAGCGGAGCTCTCCTGGAGCGAAGACAAAGCAGCTCGGCGACGCCTCCTTCTTCGCCGGCGGGAAGCAAGATGAGAGCCAGTCCCAGATGGATCAGAGACGGGCGGAGGACCAGTGGAAGGAGCCAGGGACGACGCCCGGTTGGACCAGGAGGTGGAAATCCGGGGCGAAACCAGCGTACTCTGGCTGCTGCTGTAGAGGTCCAACTCGTCGTCCTGGAAGTCAGAGGAGAAATCCAGGAAGTCGTCAGGGTCCTCCTCTGAATCGGCGTCCATGCGGGTGAGGAAGAACGCCGGGGAAACACCAGTCGTGTCCTCTGGGGAGCAACACGATGGCTTGAGACCTGAGGAGCAGAGAAGCTGCTCACTTCATGACGGTGAGGCCCAACGCCGGGCGGACAGAGGACCAAGTACTGTTCTTTTTTCACGCACCAGTCTATTAGTTCTATTAGACACAGGGAGGTTCTATTAGACACAGGGAGAAAAACAGGTGAAACCAACTAGGGATAATTAACACAAACAGACGGGGAAGAAACAAACAGGAAGGAGAAAACGATGCAGACAGGGACGCCTCATGACACTCAACGTCGATGACTCAGAACAATCTGCTAGGATTCCTTACATAGAAAACTTTTAACCGATTGGAATGTTTGTATAATTGTATTGAAATGACTTTAGTGGTAAAGTGCCTTGAGATGACATTTTTTTTTGGAATTGCCGCTATATAAATAAAAAGTTAATTGAATTGAAAAAATTCTTTAAGCAGCTCACAAGGGCTGTGCCATTCTTGAACTCGTGTACATGACACAGTTGTACTTGAAGTCTGATGTGTACAGGGTAAACAGGACTGAAGAGAACAGTGTCCACTGCAGCGCATCTGTGCATCTGACCACAGTGTCAGACCTGCAGTCCCACAGTCGCACATATTGTAATCTGTCATTCAGGTAGTCTGTGGTCCATGCCACCAGTTGTTGTTCCACTCACATCTCTGTCAGTTTATCTCTGAGAAGCAGGGGCTGAATAGTATTAAAGGCGCTGGAGAAGTAATTATCCAAGCAAACACGCTCCCCTGAGGATAAGTTAAAAATAGTACCTACATGTGTTGCACCTGTAAGCCTGTTGTTTCCTCCAGAATCAGAGCTCCAGCTGTGTGAGAATTTGAATAATTAATATTTGATAAGACTTTGGAAAAGCAAGCAAAACAAAACAAGCAAACAGCCAGGCCTTGTCTGTCAAAAGCAGTTGCTAGGCAGCAACAACAACAAGCCCTTCAATGAACACTTCAAAACATCTTAGATATTGACATTGTTGAATTGTCTTGAAGATTGTCTTATTGTAATTGCTTTCTTTTATTTTAATCATTAAATTTATTTATGCTGTGTTCCAATTTTAAATAGCTCCAGAAAATCCTCATAATAGTAAACAGTTCTCATCTATGCTCGTCTTCATCCACTTCAAGACTTTAAAAAAAAATTAAAATATACTACATATTACGAAAATAACCCAGAAAGCAAGGCAAGGCAATTTTATTTGTATAGTACACTTTCAACACAAGGCAATTCAAGGTGCTTTACATGATTAAAAAAATGAAGATTTAAATATAGAATAATAAAAGAAAGCATAATACAAGCATTTATAGCTATAACAATAACTAAAAGAAAAAGTATTTATTAATTAGAACATAAGAGAACATATATGTAAAATTATACATATTAAAACAAATTAATCATAACGGGAACTGATAGGTAAATCTAAATAAGTAGGTTTTTATTTTAGATTTAAAAGAGTTGAGTGACTCTGCAGCTTTGTATTCAATCAGCAGTTTGTTCCAGGTGTGGGAAACACGGAAACTAAAAGCTGTTTCTCCATGTTTGGTTCTGGTTCTAGGGACGATCAGTAAACTAGATCTCTAATGTACTCTGGTGCTAACCCAACTCTAGAACTGGAGTGATGTGTTCTACTTTCCTGGTTCTCATGAGAACACGAGCAGCAGCACTCTGGATCTGTTGCAGTTGTATAATTGATTTTTTAGACAGACATGTGAAGATATTGTTAGAGGAATCAAGGTGGCTTGAGATAAATGCATGGATAAGTTTTTCTACGTCTCCTTTCGTCATCAGTCCTTTAATCCTAGAAATGTTATTCAGGTGATTGAAAGATGACCTTGTTTTTGCCTTTATGTGACCCTGGAGGTTCAGTACTCAGTCCATTATTACACCTAGATTTCTAGGCTAGTCAGTAGTTTCTGGTTGGAACCAACTGAAGCTGTGTATTGATATTTATTCTGTCTTTTAGGGGTCCAAAGGTAAGTACTTCAGTTTTGTTTTTGTTCAGTCGGAGAAAATTTTGGGAAATCCAGCTGTTAATTTGCTCAATGCATTTATTAAGGATTTGGATGGGTCAACATCATCTGGTGACATTGAGATATAAAGCTGAGTGTTGTCAGTAAAGTTGTGGTAGTTGTTAGTATTTGTTTTTATGATCTGGTTTAATGGGAGCATGTAGATGCTGAATAGCCATGATGCTGAAGGGCCCTAGGATGGAGCCCTGGGGCAACCCGCATGTTATTTATGTGTTTTGTGATGACAATTGGCTAACTGACACAAATCAGTTTCTGTTCTTGAGATAGGGACAGGGGTCCCCAACTCCAGGCCTCGAGGGCCAGTATCCTGAAGGTTTTAGTTCTTTCCCCGGTTCAAAACAACAGAATCACATGATGTCTCTTTAGCATGCCTCTGCAGAACTTTGCCATACTGAGGAGCAAGTTGGACAATTTGAATCAGCTGTGTTGGAGCAGAGACACATCTAAAACTGGTAGGGCCCTGGCCCGTGAGGCCTGGAGTTGGGGACCCCTGCTCTAGACGTTCCAGTAACATATCATGGAGTCAAATGCTGCGCTGAGTTCTAATAGTAGCAGTATTGTGGTTTTACCTCAGTCAGTATTTATATTAATGTCATTGAAGACTTTGAAAAGGGCTGTCTCATTGCTGTGGTGCTTACGGAAACCTGACTGGTAAATATCAAAGTCGTTGTTCCTTATTAGTAAACTGTTTAACTTTTGGAACACAGCTTTTTCAATAATTTTACCAATAAATGGGAGATTATATATTGGTCTGTAGTTTTGCATTAACACGATCTCTAGGTTCTTCTTATCTGGTATTGGTTTGATAACTG
Source organism: Apricaphanius iberus (assembly GCA_028564705.1). Lineage (NCBI taxonomy): Eukaryota > Metazoa > Chordata > Actinopteri > Cyprinodontiformes > Aphaniidae > Apricaphanius > Apricaphanius iberus. The sequence goes on from JAPXFQ010002139.1 coordinate 51,660, forward strand.
CTGCTTTTAGGGCTTGGGGGAAAACACCTGATAGGAGGGATGAATTACCATATTTGATCAGGTCCACCCTGATGGCTGGGAGGACGTCTTAAAAAAAAACCTGTCGGTAAGATATTCAAGCAGCAGGTGGCAGAGCTTTGTTTCTCAATAATTTCATCAAAGCTCGATTGATTCATTGTTTGGAAATCAATCATTTTCTCTGCATGGGTGTTAATTGGGCTCATAGTTGGAATTGGGGTTGAAGCTGATGTACTGATCGACTTTCTGATGTTGAATATCTTTTCAGTAAAGAAGCTGGCAAATTCATTACAGGCCCTGGGGGAGTTTAGTTCAGGGCCTACTGTGACAGAAGGTGTTGTTAATCTCTCCACTGTACCAAACAATGTCCTTGCATTGTTGTTGTTTCTGTAAAATAATCTCAGAGAATAGTGATTCTTTGCACCCTTTAAGGCTTGTTCAGTCTCTCTTTATATATTTCATAATGAACCTGGAGTTTAATTTTCCGCCATTTTCTCTCAGCGTGTTGCCACTCCCTTTTTCATTACGTACCATTCATTGCGTGGATAGCTTCAGAGACTGTTTAAATCTTAAGTGGCACAATATTATCAATCATGTCTGACATTTTGGATAGAAATTCATCTGTCATTTTGTATACTGAATGTGTGTTCGTGGATGTTGGGGATTTGGATCAGATAGGAGTGTACATCATTTTAAAGTTTTCAGCTGAGTTGATGAAGCATTTTTTAATAATGGTCTTACTGTGATTAGAAATTTTAGTTAAGATGGTGGTTTCAAATGAGATGCACAAATGGTCAGATAATCAGAATCAGAATCAGCTTTAATGGCCAAGTATGACACATACAAGGAATTTGACTCCAGCAACTTTTCTCTCCAGTACAGAACTTAAATAAGTGAAATTAAAACAGAAATAAAAATAAATACAAATAAAAATAAAGGATAATATTTACACCAAACCAGGGTTATTGTACAGTAAGTATATACAGCAGTGCAGAGTTTTAGTTTATTGTTCATGTGAATGGAATCACACTCTGTGACTATTCAGAGTTCATAAGAGCGACAGCCTGGGGGAAGAAACTGTTCTTGTGTCGGGTGGTTTTGGCGTACAGCGCTCTGTAACGCCGGCCTGAGGGGAGGAGCCTAAACAGATTGTGGTCAGGGTGTGAGGGGGAGTGGTGATTTTTCTGGCCCGCTTCCTGACCCTGGCCCGGAATAGGTCCTCAATGGAGGGAAGATCAGTACATATGATCCTCAGTATCAGTTACCGCACTGTTACAGATAGTTAAGTCTTTGCTAATATGTAGGTCCAGAGTATGTCCTCGGTTGTGCGTTGTTTCATTAATATGATGGGTTAGGTCAAAATTATAGAGGGTGTCGTTTAATGCTTTTGTCGTTATATTTTGGGGATTGTCAGTATGGATGCAGCATTGGATAAGAACCTACCACAACATGTTTTCGGTCACTGACCAAAACAATTGTTAAGGTTAATACATGTACATTTATGGGGAAAAGCTTAACTTTGTGATCTAGCCATGCCCACCTGGTTATATTAAAGGCCTGGTGTGTAACAAATTCAGCTTTTCATTAATAAAAATCAAGTATTGCTTTCATTAATACGTATTTTACTGAGGTCTAATAACAATCACATTATTATGAAGTAAGTCAAAAGCTCTAGGAGGAGTTTGATCAAATACGATGTCTATAAAAGGGAAAAAATGGTGCATTGGTCGACTTCCTGTAGGGTTTGGACAATGGCTCCTAGACTTTTTTTTAGGTCATGAGACAGTTCATATATGTGTTGAATGACATTTTGCTCAGATAAAGTATGGCGTTGGGCTGGTGTTTTTAAGGGTTGTAGGGGGCGCTGTGGAGTGATTAGGACATGCCCACCAGATGTTACCGTACATAACTCTCCGGGGATGGACTAATATCCATCATGTGAAATCTGGTTAGAATTGGATGAGTTTTGTGGAAATTTCAAGCGTATGGCCATGGTGTGACACCGCACTTTATCATCCTGCCAAAGCCACACCCTTTTGCGAATACCCTCAGTACTGCACACAGAGATACCCCAACTGGTTTCCAGCCGCTGTGCACCATTGTTATGCAAATTTGCTCAACTGTGTAAATTCTGGAACTTGAATGGCAAAACATTACACTTCCTGTTTTGAGGGGGCGGGGCTTAGGTAATATCAACATTTGACCATAAAGGATCATCAGGGACCTGATCAACATCCACCACACAATGTTTCATCCATGTGTGACTTTCTGAGTAAGAATTAAAACTGTTTTAATATTTGGCGTGTAGTCCAACTTTGAGGCCTGGTCATGCCCCTTCAACATGATCAGAAACTCAAACCTTTGATAACTTTTGATCCCCCCAAGCCAATATAGAAGACGATCACAAAAAATTTCAGGGATGAGTTCGTCAAAGTTCAACATGTGTGAAATGCTAAAATTGAGCGTTTGACTCAAAATGGCTGACTTCCTGTGCGTCTGGGACCATGATTTTATGAGAGTTTTTTGTTCTTCTGGAAGATTTCTAACAAGTTTCCAAGTTTCAAATTTCTATGTTAAACCATGTGGATAAGATCAAGTTTAGGGTGGGGTACTGAGCTATTTGGCCACGCCCCTTCTAAATTCCCTTAGAATAATACGTAAATTTCACACACACCTTACACCCCCACCAAATATGGTGAGCTTTTGAACATGTTTAGGCCTCCAAAAAGCCAATTCATTTGAAAGGAGAAAAATAAGAAACATTAAAGCTGCAAGCAGCTTAGCGCCGCTCTTGCCTGTGCCGTGACATTGATTCATACCCGTCTGAATGCGATCTCAACACTTACTGCAAGCCTCATGGTAAAATTTGTTTGATAAAGCGTTTAAAAGATTAGAATAGCATTTTTCAACTGAAATGGCCGTCTTCATGAGGGAATAGGACCCTTCATTCCAAAAGGTTTTCAGGAGTCTTGAGAAACTATATATGTTCTGAATTGAAATATACGACCTTAAAACAGTACTTGACGAGGATTTTGTAATGCTTCTAGGTGGCGCTGTGCAGGTACTAGGCCAAGACCTGCAAATATTTCCATACATACGTATATGTTTAGGGTCGGAATATTATCAATGTTATTGAATTTGGTGAAGATCAGACAATGCATGAGGAACTTAGAGCCAAACATATTTCTGTGGTGTGACGCCAAGGTTCGCCATGAAAACACAGACACACCCTCTTTCCAAAACTGTCAGCACTGGATAAGAACCTACCTGAATGTCTTTTCAGTCACTGACAACCGCAAAATGGCGATCAATTAAAGGGCGCCGAATACAGGCCTTTCATTTTAAAACATGTTTATTTCCTGTTCTAAGGGGGCGGGGCATAACTGACCTAAGGGAAAGAGCCAATCAATGTGTTCAGATTTGGTATATAATGACAGGAAGTTTCACACAGCTGTAACCTTCATTTTTTTAAGTTAATACACTTTGTGATAATCATAACATATTAGAGCATACAATAACAACAAGTTTTGACAACAGAGGACAATATATAGAAAACTATGATAATGAAATGCTCACATTATCAGTGATGACATAGGTGACAATGAAATTCAAAGGCAATAATAGGAATTTTATGTACAAGCTAAGATGGTGGGAGAAAAATCGTTTATGCAGTCTTCTGGATATCTTAATATTGGTTTGTTTTAAGGCTGCTGTACTCCTCTGTCTACTGCCCCTTGTTGCATAGTGACATTAAGAAAAGTTAAAAGAAAAAACTGCAGTTGGCTTACAACAATGAATTTAATAACCTTTTAAAGGTTCCCTGTTGGACTAGTCCTATGTTAGTTGCTAATAATGTGCCCATATTAAATGCTCTTTCTGTGTATAAGTTCATTTAAAAAAAAAAATAGGTTTCTACTAATAGTACTACTAAATAATATGTGGCTTAATAATACTTAATGGAAGAGCAGCACTAGATACAACTCTTGTTTCTGGATGTGCTTGAGAAGTTGTTTGCAACGTAGCTGTATGTGTTGTGTGCTGTATATTTTATTTATTATAGATTTTGTTTTATATAAATTCCTTATGTTAAAAATAAAGTTTAATTGATTGATTGATTGATTAATTGATTGATTGATTTGTGTAATGAAGAAGGCCAGGGTGGAGTGACTTGTGTGAATGGACGATTGAGGTTGAGGTTAATTTTTTTGTAAAGCAGGATGTACATTCCACAGTGTAACTTATAGTGATTATAAATAAATAAAGACTGGTGTTTCATCATCAGACTGTCTTGCTCATAGTCTCTCAGAAAACAACTTATGCAATTGTAATTAATTACTTAATGTTGAAGTATAGACTTGCCGTCTCCCTTTAAAGAGGAAGATGTCTCTGGTTCTCTCCGTGCCAGCCTGACAGTTTTGGGGAAATTCTGCTCCTTCCTCTTGGGTAGTTTGCCCTGCTTCTACCCTATGTAAAAGAACTCTGCCTCTCTGTGCTCTATCTGGCTGTCCACTACCTCCTACCACTACCTCCTCTACATTACATTACAAGTTTACATACATTTTTTTACAGTTGTCACACACATGCACACACACACACACATCCACAAACAGAACATAATCTACAAAAGCCCAGTAAAATGAACTAAATAAACAAACTAAAAATTTATAACTGAATATTTATACTGACAAACCATAAATAGTTTTGTAACACAAAGACACCTTCCAACATCACCATACTCTTTTAGTGTCATGTCTGTCGTGTAAACAAAAACAAATATAATTTCTTTTCAAAGCACTTTCTATTATTTTCCATTCACAAAAATCCTGGTAATCCATTTCATGCCATCGTGGCCCAAAAAAACTACTTGTTGAAACCATTTGTTCTGCCTAAAAGCAAGATACAACACATTCCACAGGTTTTTCTTCTCCAATAATTATATTAATCGGCAAAAAATGACTATTTCTTTTATATTATTTCAGGAGTGTTTGTTACTATGATATTACGAATAAATAATAATAATAAATATAATAATAATAAATATTTCAGTCTATGTTTTACAGTTAACCATGCCAAATTGTTGTGCATCGTGATTTTATTAGTTCTGTATGAACAGCCCAAGACCATTCATGGTGCTTTATTCTGTATCATACATTTTGTTTTACCTGCACTAATACCTAATTTATAGTCAATAATCAATTGTACAACCAAGTCCAACTCCCTATTTAAAATAATACTTACCAATGACCTACATTATTTGCCGATAAACACAATTTTATGTCATCTGCATACATTGGCATGCTTTTGTGTTTAATTACAAGTGGAAAATCATTTGATTTGTAAAAACTGAAAATAAAAGTGGTCCAAGACAACTGCCCTGGTACATCCCACAGCTCATCTCTTCAACCTCAAAGTAGCTACCATTAAAGTAGACTGTGTACTGAGAATTACTGAGATAACTTTCAATCTATCTAACAGCACTTGGGTCAAAGCCGTAGCAAACTAACTTTTTAAATAAAATATTATGGTCAAGAACATCAAAGGCTGGACTTTGATCTAAAAATATAATACCCACTAAATTCTCATCATCAATTTCCTGTAGCCATTAATCAGTAATCTCATTAAGTGCTGTATTTGTGGAATGACCTATTTTACAAGCATGTTAATAAATTGTATTCAACCCATTTGGATTATAATGTATCTGAGTTGGTTTACCGGGGGGAATATTACAGACTCTACTACCTTGTATATATCCAAAATGGCAACAAAATCTAACATGCAAATTCCATGCAGAAATATTCTAAACTAGGATTCAAATCTAGGAGTTTCTTGCTGCAAGGTGACAGTTCCATCCAGTGCACACCATGCAGCCATAACTGGTTAATTAAATAGGTTAATTGGTCTATCTAAATTGTCTTTAGACCTGAGTATGTGTGTGTATGGTTGTTTGTCCTGTCTGTCTCTATGTTGCCCTCGGATTGACCAGCGACCTCTCCAGGGTGTAACACACCTCTCAAACATTGACCACTTGAGATAGGCACCAGCCTCCCTGCGACCACTTAAGTGGTATAGAAAAGGGGCGGATGGATGTCTAACATTAAAAAATTCTTACTCCACACATATTTCGGTAAGATTTTGAAAAGAATACGGATTAAAAGAATGGACCTGATTACTGGTTGAAAGTCGATGACATATTCTCTGTTTAATGCTTTTACATACCATAGAAGTAATATCCACTTTTAACTGTGTGGCGTTAAAAAGTCACATAATGGCGATAAAGAAAGGCAGAAACATATATATGTTACAAACTGGATATAATTACATAAACTCATCTCACCAACTGAGACTGGACTATAAGGAACTCTTTTAATTTTCTTTCCTTTTGTCTTTTAATGTGGAGAGACATGCAGTTGCCCGTGCTAAAAGAAGGCCATGCTTCAAGAAACCACCATCCTGTAAAGTTTGCCTTCTTCCCTTTTATTCTTGGTTTTGTTCACAGTTTTCTTCATGATGTACAAAAAAAGACATACATGATCACATGAGCTGTATATCAGTCAGGGTAAGGATTCAACATGTTTAATTCATTAGTTCTAATTTTATAAACACCATTGGATTTTTCCAATTCTAAAAATTAATTTATTAATTTTAATAAATGTTTCTGATTTTTTTCAGAACCAGTATCTCTCCTCTGCATAGTTCCAAACCATTTCAGCTTTATCTTTCTAACTATGTCTTCAACTAATCAGTCTTTACAATTTATGTAATGTCCATTTTGGTCTCTACCAGTGAAAATAATACCTTCCCCTCTACTTTTAATAACTGTATTAATATTTGTTTTATTGTTTCCAAATCCTACATAATATATAGCCTTACATATGTCTTACCTTTGCTATTAATCTTTTGCCTGTTGTTTTGGATGATATTCCCAAGGAATTTTAAACTTATATACCTCCATTAGCTCCTTGCAGCTTTACTGTACCTTGGTCTTAGCATACTTCTACTTCAGACTAAGTATTAGTTTAAGGGTGTGCACATTTATGAAAGCAAGTATTTGAATCTTTGTTATTCAGATGGCTGTTTTCTACACAATGTTCATGATATGTGTCATATTAAGGGAGGAAGATTTGTTGAACTTATCTTCCATAAGTTAAATAGTTTCATAAGTTAAAAGAGAATATTTATACATAAATATTCACCAAAAACACTGTTTAGTAGATACAAAAATATCAACACCATAATTTATTTATTTATGGGATTTTTTGTTATATCTGCCTTGAATCCAAACTGTTACTGTAGAAACTTCTGTTGCATTTAACCTTCATGGTCATACATCTGACAGCAATATTGCTGTATCTGTTTTACTTAAATTTTACTTTTCAGCATTGAAGCAAGTCCAACTAAACACCCAAATCAAGAAAAAAAATGTATGTAAAGAAAACAAATGTTTTGGAATCGCCAAGCCAGAATGCAGGATGAAATTCAATAAATAATTCAGTGTGCTTAGATATTTCCCCACAGGAGATGGCAGGTAAATATGAAGCTGGCTTCATGCATCTTTTTTTATTTTTCCTCCTGATTCTTTAGGTGTAGCATCTCTATTTCGTTTGTACGCTCAGTAAACTTGAAGTGCATCAATCTATGCTTGCGACTTTTTACAATTGTTTCAAAGAAACCATTCTAGCATTCAGCATCACTGCCTTGTATGGTTCACTCAATTTGATTAATCATAATATGCTCAAAAAAATAAAGTCAAAACTGTAGCAAGTGGAAAAACTACCTGATCTTATTTGTGTCTAAAAATTAGATCAGCCTTAAATGACCATTGATAAATGTATCTGTTTATTGGGTAATTTTTGGGTCAGGCAACCTTGCATACTGGATAAAATTAATGAGAGAACTATATAAGAAAATACATTTATTAACAAAATCACAATATTAACCCTTAATTTGGAAATTAAATAGTCATATTGGATTTAGTCACTTGCAGAAGTAATATAAGGCAAATACTCATTATAATAAAATGGTCTAATGCACATTTAAGTTAAAAACATTTAAAGGCATTTTAAAATTAACTACCTAGAGAAAATGATAAGAAAAACTCAGAATGCTTGTTCATTTTATCATCAGATGAATGAAGATTTAACATCATCAACTTTTCTTTCTTTGACTCAGGCTCAAACTTGGGCTTTCAATCATAGTTTGGATTTCTAAATACTCGTCTCAGATGTCCCTGCACATGGGAGACGAACCCCTTGCCCACCAGGATGTGGACAAGCAGACCGCCAAGGCCCCCATCCCCGGCAAGAGTAGCCCACCAGCCCAGGTCCCAGACCAGACGGCCTGATAATCCACCATAGTCCAACGAACAGTGTTGTGGAAAGACCCCCAGCCTCTCTCCCCCCGCTCGATTGTGGTGTTGTTGCTTGTTGTTCTAATGTGCACTTAAAACAGAGGGGTGGGACATGGGAATGCTGCCGGGCAACCCCATCTCCCGCCCCGGGCCCTCAGTGTCTAGATGCAGTTAGGCAGTGGGCACCAGCACCACAGGCGAAGCCCCTTATAACGGGCCCCGCCTCCAGCACCGACGTACATCCACCGCCAGGTCCCTACATGTGCGTGTGTCATGTAAATGTTGCAAGTGTAAGTGTCTAAGTTGCTCAGTAAAATTGGGCCCCAGGCCGCCACCGGGTAGCGAAGACGGAAACTCCATCCCGCACCCCAGTGACGTGCCCACGTCCCAAGGCCCGTGTGAATGGTAGACTGAAGGAGCAGGTGAACAGAGGCAATTGGGGATGGGGAGGAAATTACTGGGGTGACACAATGCCATCCCCAGGGAGCCAGCTCCCCTGCTGACTCCAATAGGCATCCCCGTGCAGCACGATCCACCAGGAGTGGGAGGCCCCAGCACGCCAAGTTGGGGCCCACCACAGCGGCACCACCAAGCCCCATGGGGGCCCAGGCCTTCCCCCCGCCCCCATCCCAGGGGGGGACCTAAATCCATCCCAACATTCAGAATACTAAAAAAACACAGGACACTAGACACCCAGGCTGAGTTTAGAATACCCTCCCCCTGCACACCCTCCCCCCTATCCAAGCACACCCCGTTAGGGAGAGCACCTGTGCTGGATGGTAAACGCCTCCCCACCAACAAAGGAGGCCCCAAGCACTGCCAGCGCACCAAGGGCCCTCGCGCTGAGGCAGAAACCCAGTGCACCACCAACTCGGATACCCCGGACACGTTGCGCCGGGCCTGTGAGCAGACCCCCCCAGGCCGACATCCACCAGCCTTTCTACTACCGTCTGGTGGCCAGGAGGCCACCGAGTGCAGCACCTCCATCCACCAGCCCACACCCCACCACCGCGGAGGCTGACCAACACGGTCAAAGGGCCCAACCTTAGCACCCCGCAGAGTGCATGGAACAAGACCCAGGATCCAAGTCCAGTGCCAATATGGCTGATCAGGCCCAGAGACGCCGCCCACCCGCCGCGGCCACCCGCCGACACCCCAACGCGCAGGCATGGCAAGGGGTCATCGGGTAGCCAGAGACAAGAACCAGCGCCGGGAGTTCGAAAAGGCAGAACCACTGGCCGACCACAGCCCCCCACAGCCGACACTGGCGGCAGTGGCCCCCCCACCGGCCATGCCCCAGTTAGGACCACAGGCCGGGGGGCACAGTGCCCCAGAGCCCCGAACCCCAGGCCCAGTCCAGACCCACCCCAGAGCAGCACATCTCCAGGCCAGTAACCCGTGTCCATTGGCGCAACCCCCCTAAGGTGTCGCATGCAGCCACTAGAAGTCACCATCCAAAGATCAGCAACCGCATCCCACAGAACAAAATCAAGGGCCCCGCCCCACTAGGAGATGTAGCTGATCAAGGGAGACCAGAAAGATTGATCAGATGTGGAGGCAGAAGCCGTTTCTAGACCAATGTAATCCAGAAGGAGATCTCTATACTGATTCATATTCAGAGTATTTTTATTTTCCAGTTTAAGAGGATATTTTTCTTAGCGATGCATAAGGCAATGTGAACTAATTGCATAGACTTTGTATCCATGGTAACTTCATCTAAATTTCCCAGCAAGCAAACTGTGGGAAAAGGTGTGATATTACATTTTAGACACTTTGATAGGTCTTCACATATCTGGTACCAATATTTCTTGACAGGTGGGCAGAACCAAAGAGCATGAATATAATTGTCTGGTATATTGCTTGTACATTGCAAACAGATATTAGATGGCGTGAAACCCATCTTGAACATCCGTTGGCCTGTATAATGTACTCTATGAAGGATTTTATATTGTATTAATCGTAGATAAAGATTTTAAAGAAATTTAAAGGTTCTTAAAGAAATCTGAGACCAGAGGTTTTGGTCAAATGAGATGGAAAAGTCCATCTCCCATTTTGGAATAGGACGGGCTATTGATTCCTCTATTCTATTTAATGTTTTGTATATTTTAGAAAGCAGTTTTGGAGGGTTAAGATTAAGAACGTCTTAAACTTTTCCTGGAATTTCTAATTCAACCGTTTTGAGCTTAAATTTATTTTTTATAATTGATTTAATTTGTTGATATTCTAAGAATTCATTCTTGTTAATTCCGTATTGTGTAACCAATGTATTAAATGGGATAAAGTCTGTTTCATCAAATATATGCTCCAGGTATTCAATTCGTTTACAACTCCAGTTTGGAAAATTTGGAAAAAATGGCATTTTTTTTGTACGATGTCCAGGTTATTCCAGATGAGTGTACGTCTGCATGGGACTAGTAAGGACTCTGTCATTTTAAGAAATTCCCACCAAGCTGTCAGAGAGGAGCTGATACTGATACTTTTAAAACATTCATTTTGTCTTATATTTGAGCTAATAAATGGTAAATCTGAAAGTTTTATCTTATTGCATAGTGTCTGTTCAATATCTAGCCAGGACTCATCGAGAAAACTTTGTTTTAACCATCTTGATATGTATTGGAGCCTGCTGGCTGAGAAATAATGACGAAAGTTTGGCAGGTCTAGACCTCCTTTATCTTTGGACTTCTGCAGTGTTTTTAAGCTGATACGTGGGGGTTTATCTTTCAAAAGAAACTTGGAAATAGAAGAGTCCAGAGATTCAAACCAATCAGGTGATGGTTTGCTTGGGATCATTGAGAATAAATAATTGATTCTAGGCAAAACCATAATTTTTATTGTAGCCACTCTTCCAATAAGTGATATTGGAAGGGATTTCCATCTACCCAGATCATCTTCCACTTTTTTTTTAAAAGTGTGACATAGTTTAGCTTTGATAAGTCTGGTGAGATATGGATACCTAGATATGTAATATTTCCCGACCGGAGTTGCACAGCAACGGGACCCTGGAAAGAACAGTTGATTGGAAGCACTGTAGATTTTAACCAATTTATGGAATAGTCTGAAACTCTTGAATAAGATTTTATCAACTCGGTTACCTGAGAGAGAGAGGTTTGTGAATGCTGTAGAAAAAGTAGGACATTGTCTACATACAGACTAATTTTATGTTCTATTTTGTTGCATTGTATACCTATAATATTATTAGTTTGCCTGATTACTGCTCCTAATGGTTCAATAAAAATAGTAAAGAGGGAGGGAGAAAGTGGACATCCCTGCCTGGTACCTCTCCGAAGGAAAAACCTTGATGATGTTTGATTATTAGTCCTAATACATGCTGTTGGGAGCTGTATAATATTTTTAACCAGTTTATAAAATAATTACTGAACCCGAATTTAATTAAGGTTGCAAATAAACATTTCCAGTTAACTCTGTCAAATGCTTTTTCTGCATCTAAAGATAATACATTGGGTTTGATGTTTTTACAGTAGAAATAATCTATTAAATCTATTAATCTACTTGAATTTGTGCAGTAGAGCTTCCCTTTTATAAAACCCATTTGATCAGTATGGATTATAAGAGGTGTTATTTTCTCTATTCTTCTTGCAAGAGCTTTGCAAATTATTTTAAGATCAATGTTGATGAGAGAAATGGCACGATAACTGGTAGGAGATGTAGGGTCTTTCCCTGGTTTTAATGGAAGATTGATGTAGGCAGAGTTCATGTTTGGTGCTAGTCGATCATTTTCCTTTGTTTCGTGTAACATTTTGTAAAATGATGATTCCAGAATATTCCAGAATTCTTTATAGAACTCTAGAACAGCTCTGGAGCTGTATTATTAGGCATGGATTGGAGGGCCTCCTGGAGTTCAGCCACTGTTAGCGGTGAATCCAGGGCATTTGCTTGACTGTCTGAAAGTTTAGGAAGTGATTATTTTATGCAGAAATTGTTCAATTTCAATATTTGATGGGTTTATCTCCGGTGTGTATAAAGTCTCATAAAATTCTTTGAAAGTGTTGTTTATTCTTTCAGGATCATATACTTTATTTCCAATTTGGTCTTTGATTGCAGATATAGTTGTTTTTTCTTTATTTATTTTTAACTGATTAGCTAAGAAGCTACCTGATTTATTACTATGTTAAAAGTTTTCTATTCGAAGTCTTTGGATTAAGAACTGGGTCCGTTTATCAATACTTTCATTTAATTCTAATTTTGTAATTCTATTCTAATGATTTGATAGTTTCTTCTAGTTCTAATTTATTTGATGAGAATAAAATTATTTACCTCTAATCACAGCTTTCCCTGCCTCCCAGAGAGTGGATGGCAACATACCAAGAAGGCGATAAAATTCCAAGTATGAAGCCCATTCTTTTTCAATATATTGAATAAATTCTCTATCCTTAAGTAATGATGTATTAAATCTCCAATTTTTGTATTGAAGGGTTGCTTTTCTGTTTACTAGATTTAAAGAAACAGGAGCGTGATCACTGATAACTATAGGATGTATCTCGGTGTCTGAAATGTCATTCAACAGTGAGCTGCTGACTAAGAAATAGTGCAATCTAGAATAGAATGGTGGAAATTTGAGAAAAAGGTGTATTTTCTGTCGTTGGGATCAAGCGATCGCCATGCATTGCAAAATCCATAATCGCTCATGTACTGTTTAACTATATCTATGGATTGCCAGGTACGCTGAGTCCCTTTTGTACTGAGCCTGTCTATTTCTTCATTTAAACCAAAGTTGAAGTCGCCCCCGAGAACAAGTGAGCAATCCATGTGATTAGCCAAAACCGAGAAGAAGGTATGAAAGAATGAAGGGTTGTCAACATTTGGACCATATACACTAACTATAAATAACTTTTGGTTATTTATAAATAGTTTTAATATTATAAATCTACCCTCTGGATCTGTAACTGTGTCTATTACTTTAAAATTAGTTTTTTATTTTATTTATATTGTTAAAACATGAAAAAAAATATTAGAATACTCCGGTGTTTTTAAATCATTAGCAGTTGAGCTTGATTTATGAGTCTCCTGTAGTAAGACGACATCTGCCTTCAATCTTTTAAGATGGTTGAAAATCGTAATCATTTTATCTCTGGAGCCAAATCCGTGAATATTCCATGTTAGAAATTTGATAGAATTCATAGAGCTAAGATAAACATTATACATTTACTATAGCCAAGGATGAATATAGGTGTATTCTTGGTTTATCTATGGAGTTGCCTGATTGAAAATCCAGAAGCAGAGATAAAGAAAGAGATATAAAATACCATTACAGGTGTGTAAAGAATGAGAGTATGATGGAAAAACATAAATGTGCTATGACAAAAGTCTGTGTTTGTGAAATAAAAAGGAAGAAAAGTGATAAAGAGATTTGGTGACACGAATGTAAAAAAAAAGAAAGCAGTAAATCTAGTGCACAGCCATACCCCCGCCCACATTTACAAACATAAACAACCTGCTGAGCTGTGCTTCCTTAAACTACAGTTATCTGATAAAACATCTTCTATTTAGACTCTGTTAAATATGACTAATAAAGCCAAGGAGTAACCTGAGGGTCCCTAAACAGCAGACCGTTAACATACAGTTTAGCTACAGTAACTGTAGCCTTACAGCCCTCACTAATATGTTTCTTCCTAATTGGAAATAACACGCGTCTTCTGTCCAGGATTTCTTTCGGAAATGGATGATTAACGCTGTAATTCGTCCCCAGCATGTCCTCTCCCATGTCCTGTGATGTGTTCTTTCTGTTTAAAATGTTCAAATTTAGCAACAATTGGTCACAGGCAGTTGTTGCCGGATTTCTTACCTCCAAGCTGATGGACGCGATGGAAAGTGATGTTTTTAACCGTGTCGCTTGCCAGTTTCAGCTTTTGTAGGATGAACTGTCGGACGGTGGTTTCAGCGTCTTCCTCTGATTGCTCTGGTATCCCAGAAAAAAACAAGATTATCTCTCATGCATCAGGCATGGATATCTAAGATCGACTCCTTAAACCTTATATTTTTTAGAGTCTTTTAACATCTTCTTTCAATGATTGATGGGTTGTGTGGTTGTGTAAATATATAATTTAGTGGTTAGTTTAAAGCGACAGAAATATTCAATGCATTTGGTTCAAACTTATTGGCTTGATTTACCTGATATTATTTGTTTGTTTTACCAGTGTACTGCCATGTTTACTTACAAACAGCTCTCGTGAGATATCAAAATATAATCTTGATTTGAATTAGAAAAAAACAAAATATTTTTTTCCAAGATCGAATTTTTATTTTTCATTATCTGTAAGCCATTATCATTAAAATAATAAGGAATGAAAGCTTGGCATTTGTCAATTTATATTTTAAATAAATCTATATAATATATGCGTTTCACTTCCTGAAATGAGGGACAGAAAGTCTTGAACTTTGTTTAGATAGAGTATTCGATTTTTTTAAATATACAGTATATTTATTTATTATGGGCAAGTGTACTATATAGTACTACAGGGATGCACTAAGTATTAACTGCTTTACATTTAAGTTTGATTATCAGAAGGTGGATATGAATTAGATAACTGTTTTCTTTTAAGGAACAAGAAAAACCCTCACAACTTCCTTAGAACTGAACACAGTTTAAAACTGGAATGGTTAGTTTTCATAAAAACGTGAGAATCTTTCTCTAAAATTAGTTTATTTAAATTAGTGATTTTTAAAAAATACTTTCTTCAAATTAGTAATTTCACATGCACTTACATTGCTATGCCATTAATGTTGAGATTAATAGATGTGTTTGTATTCTGATCTGTTTTAATTATTTTTTTTTTGGGTCTTGCAGTATCAGTTATGTTTTCTGTGTATTTTGGAATGTTTTTCTACGTTAGTGTTAGGCTTTCTACTTTTTGCTTTGTGTTCTCTGGACCTGCATTTGTTCAGTACTACAAGTACACAGCAGCAATTCATACAACAATTTCATATTTTTAGTTCATAAATTCTGCCAGAATTCCGGTGAAGTTGTTGAATTAAATCAGTTCTTCCAGTTGAATGGCACAAAAAGAAACTCAGTTTTAGGTAAGTCTATGCCCGCGTTTGCCCGTTTAAGAGCAGAAAATGTTGAACTGAAACCTGCTTAAAACATTTTGGTGATTTCCATGTCACCCTCAGGAGTATCCTTAAAAGGAAAGTTCCTTTTTGTTTTCAACCTGGACCTTATTTTTAGCATTCATTACATTCGTTACTCACCAAATGTTGCATCCCACTTTGAACTGACCCTCGATGCACTAAATAATCCCACTCGTGTAAAACTGAACAATTTATTGAAATTCTGGAATGGTCCTAGCTGACCAGCAACATCTACCAAGCGCTCTGTTCCAATAAGCCATATTGGTTTTGCAAGTGCGCATGTTCAAGAATGTGACTTGGACCCCCGGTTACGGCTTGAGGAACACAAAGTCCCGGCTTGACTGTAAACAGTATATGCATACTTGTGTTTTCATTAATACGGAGCATTTAAGCAATTCAAAGGCGGTTTTTGGCAGACTTTTCAAACAAGCCCGGTACTCATTGCGTTGTGGTTGGCTGTGGAAACGGCAGTTACCACATTGAAAGTTGGAGCATGCCAAACTCACCAGTGTATGAATGATACCGACCCTTGTAATGAACCAATGTTTATTTCATATATATTACATACAGAAAATAAGGCTCCAAATGTATGTGCGTGAGAGGTGAATAAAGGTAAGTAATGTGTGATTATTCGATATTTCTGTTGATCATCTAGAGCCAATGGTTTTAGTTTTAGTAACAAAGTCATAAGCACAGAGGCTTTGCATAGCATGGTAGGCTTTGGCCTTTGCTGCATGCTGGAAGTCAATGTGAAGGATTAATATTTAGAGCATCACAGCCTTATCCGGGCTCTTACCGGTTCTAAGAAGTAAAAAATCCATTCAAAAATACAACTTGTAAGAGTTTAAAACTATGACGGAAGCTCATAGGCTACGTGCGAACTGCTAGCCATAGCATGGATATTTCACAAGCAAGAAAATACCTGCGATAGGGTGATACAGCACACCCTGAATCCATGAGCTCTGGGATGATAAGTAGCTAAGGCCACTTCTGCATGCCAACATTTTCTTCTTCCCAGCCATCTAACAGTGTTTGTGGGTCCAGGATTGTCACTCCATGGAATGTCAACAAGCCGGTATAATCAGCCTGGACTACAACACTTTCCTCTTCTTTCACAGAAACAACCAGTAGTTTCTCCACTGTGGCTGCATACACTAGCATACATAGTTCTTTATGACGCTTCGCAGACACAGGCAGCCCTCTACGGTGAATATATGTTTTAAGTTCATCGACTTCCACTGTTCAAAATCATCAATTTTGCAGCTATTCATATTTGTATGTATGTTCGCTTTTGCTAGTTTGGGATCCAAAACCCAAGAATGCATTGTGTGCAACATAATATCGAAATGGCTTATAGGGGAAATACCATATTGCGTCCTCGAAGAACAGACTTTCAACTGTACTTGCCAAGTACGTACTCACCAAGTACACAAGAACATACTTGCATACTTCAGTATTGAGAAATGGCCAGGGAGTCCCCTCCCCGGCTCGCTGCAAATCATTGTTGCGAGAGACAGGGGGGTTACTAGGCCTTATTTACTGGGGCATGTGCCTTAGTAAAAGTCTCCAGTGCCCCAGTAAAATTATAGCACTGCTCCGCTGGAAACGGCATTCATGAGCGCATCTCCGTGCCCAGTGTTCGGAGTAACGGCATTAAAGTATAAAAGCTCTACTAACGGCGTTATTTGTTAGGTAATCTAATGAATTCCTTTTCCTATCGTTGCAACGCCATTACCGTTACTGGGGATGTAAAGTGGCTGCATTACTACAACGTGGTTGAATGAAGTGAAGCAGTATCTGGCTTTCTGACAGACACACTTGAGCTACAGAGAGACAGCGCAGGTGTCTGTGATGATGATGATGATGACGCCGCTGCAAATATGATGATGATTTGGTGAGTGGACAGATACTCTGAGTGTTTTTGCTGTCTGCATGCTGTAAGAAACTTAGTTGTGAGCTTAGTTTTAAGTTGGATTTTAGGCGGACATTCGTTTCATCCGAGAGCTGTGCTAATAAAGCGGCTGCATCCCTGCTAGCTCCTGAAGGCGGTGATTTTGGTTTTTAATAAATCTTCATATATCAGAGAAAATACCTGTGAGATGTACCAACAAATTACCCCCAAAAATAAATAAATTGTTGCTCGACACCCGAGGAACATGACACACTACTATTTCTTAAAAATATGTTGCTGTAAAATATGACAATACTTTTCCCCAATATATCTTCCAGTTCATGTGACCGCAAGTGACACAAAATCAATCTGGAAATATCTTACTACATCTAAAGAACCAGACACAACAAATTGACATTTGATTGCATAGAATATTTAGATTAATATTTTTTCTGTAATACCTCAGGTTTTCCTTCAATAGCTTCCACGTCATGTGAACAAGTGATGTGAAATCAATCCTAAAATGTTTTAATACAACCAGTTGGATAGTGCTGTTTACTGTACCTTAGTGTCTTTTTAACCACAACTGTCTTAGTTTTGCACTTTAATGAAAATTGGATGTATGTATTTCTAAGATTTACTTTAAAAAAATATTTATATATTTTACTGCATACATCTTCAAACGTATTGAGTCAAGTTAAAATACCAAATGTTCTAAAATACTTTCTATATGGTCTTTTATTATTTGTCATTCAGTTATAAAAATATTTGACCTTATAGATAGTATAGAATGTAACTGTGTTAACAAAATAATTTCACAGTGACTTTGCTGTAAGGAGAGATAAGGAAGACGAGGGAGGTACAGTATGATAATTGTCCACATTAACGGCAACATTAACATTTATGCTGGTTATAGCCAGTGCTTTGATTTGATAAATGGTTTTTTGGCAAATTTAAATAAGTTTGCTGCATTTGCAAATGTAGCCTACAATAATCTATACAGAGTCAGAGTAGCCTACTCTGAATCTGGGTAGATTATTATAGGCTACACATGCAAATCATGACCAAAAGTCAGTATGAACGCTTTGTGTGAAAAGCTTTGTTTTATAACATTGTCCAGGTAAAACCTTGTTTAATGCCTTTTAGTCCTTGTTGTTGTATCAAACGTATGCTGTTATGCTGTGCTATTTTTAGTTACTTTGCATTCCTGAACTACTTGATTTAAACATGCAATGAGGTTTAGGTAGTAAAGAATCTGACTCTTTCTAATCTTAAATGGTTGCAGTGAGAGGATGTTTGTAAATCTTTGAGGTGTGCATGTGCAGATGAGTATCATTATATTGTACCCATTAAATTATCTTTGTACGTTTACCTGTGGTTTAATATATCCTACAGTATGACAATGACAATAATGATTTTAAAGCTTGTACCCGCAGCCTAACCATTTATTTCATATTGCGCACACATTAATTTTTTTCCGTTTTTTTATGTATTAGGAGTTGGGGGCCTGTGCCCCAGCAAAGCTCTAGGTCTAGCATTGCCCCTTGCAAGAGACACAGAAAATTTACCCGGGACGCGCTGTTACCAACAACTGTGGCTTTTAAAGTGTCCACCCAGTTCTTCAACAGGTCCTCAGAAGCGAAAAATGCTTTAAAAAACATGACTGGGGGAGGATAGACCTGCCGGATTCAGTTCTCATTGACTGGACTGAGCTTCAGTGTCCTGGGCTCCGTTTACACTCTGCTTGCTGTGACTGGATTAGGCTCCGTCTACGCTCTGGTATAGGTGAGTAGCTGGTCAGCTCCAGCCTTAGCAGCCAAACTGAATTTAAATCTGTTTTATTGATAAACTAAACGAAATGTTTCAGCCATTAATATTATAAAATGTGTAAAAGAGTAAAAAGTGTTAAGATAAGCCTTTAATTTAAATTACTAACAATATGCTTTTTTTCTATATTGTCCACCCCTAATTCCCTTCTTAACGACTCATCTCCATGACAAATTCCTTCATCACCCGTTAAATGGACTGAACT
This sequence comes from Apricaphanius iberus, assembly GCA_028564705.1. NCBI lineage: Eukaryota > Metazoa > Chordata > Actinopteri > Cyprinodontiformes > Aphaniidae > Apricaphanius > Apricaphanius iberus. The sequence goes on from JAPXFQ010002139.1 coordinate 71,037, forward strand.
TATATAGCGCTTTTCTAGTCATACTGACCACTCAAAGCACTTTACATTGAAGCCACATTCACCCATTATCACTCATACACTGATAACCAACATAGCTCGGTAGGACGATGTAGAATCTTTGGGGTTAAGTGCCTTGCCCAGGGGCACATCGGCATGTGACTGGAGGAAGCTGGAATCGAACCTACAACCCTCCGATTGCAAGTCAACTACTACAACTACCACTGAGCTACAGTCGCCACATTAGTCCAACATCCTCCAAGTCTTGCCGGAGAAAGCATTGTCAACAAGTGGCTACGGCCTACTTGTCTGCCGCTGTCATGTTCCTATTCACCGCTGCTGAACCTCCTTCGTCGCTCCTGTCACTTCCCTACCAGAACAGCTGGCCTTTGTTGACTTTCAGCCTTGCCAGTTCCTGACCTCTGCTCTCCCTGAGGGGATCATGGCTGATCCTCCTCATTCACAAGTGCCTGACAAGGCGATGGTTTCCTGAGGGTCTGTTCCTCTTTCCACCAAGGGGATTGACATTGAGCCTACTAGCCCGCTGACCTTCCCCGCAGCCTGCAAGCCTTGGAGTCTCTTGAGTGCCTGCCTAGTTCAGAGGCTCTCAAGTCCAAGTCTACAGAGTCTTCCAAGCCACTGACCTCTCCATTGTGTCCCAGCTCACAGTCCCTCTCAGTGGGTCCCAGCTTTCGGTCCATCACAGAGCCTCATGCCAAAGATCCAGCGCCTCGGTCAGGGTGCCCAGCGCCATGTCATGGGTCCCCAGGGCCATGTTGTGAGTCTCCTGCACTATGTGTTGGGTTCCCCAGGCATCATAAAAGGCCTCTAAGTCATCACGGCAGTCCAACACCATCAGGGTTCCACGTTACCCACTGCCTGACGCCTTCAAGGTTCCACATCTTCCACCGGCCTCCACATAACAAGGTTCTCTATTGCCGGCCTCCAAGTCACAAGGTTCTCTGCCACTGTTCGTCACGTCATCAGTTCGTTTGTTGCCACCTCACCTGATCCTTTGTTGTAGGCCACGACTCCAGCACCTTAATTGCCGGCCACCACATTTCCTGCACCTCTGTCGCCAGCTGCTAAGATTCCTGCATCTCGGCCACAAACCTCCAAAGTTTCTGCATCTCCGTTGCCAGCCGCAAAGGTTCCTGTGCTTTCATCACCAGCAGGCAATGTTCCTGCACCTCTCTCACCAGCCCCCAAGGTTCCTACACCTCAGTCACCAGATGCCAAGGTTCCTGCGCCTCAATTGCTGGCTGCCAAGGTTCCTGAGGTCCCATCTTTGAGTCTTGTCCCTCCTTCCTGGGCCCCCTCCAACCACCCTTGTTGGGTTGCTTTTTGTTGCTTTGAACCTCTTGCCTCCTCTCAATATAAGAACTGTTTTTCATAATTCCTGACTACTCACATGTATTCCTTATTTCAGTGCCGTCCTTGCCCCAAGAGCCTCCTGTCTTTCCACGATCCCATGCTGAGTGTTCCCTCTCCATCCTGGATTGTTTTAAAATAAAAAAAACATATTGCTGTTTACCTTTAAGTCTGAATGAAGTGTGTTCACAGTAGAGACTCCTGCAAAGCATGTCAGTATTAGGTTTATGACGATTCTCAGAAATAATGCAACTAAATCTGGATTTAATTCATTTATTCTCCACAACCATTTGACATGATACAGTACATTCAGCAAGTTGTGTGCAGTTGAAATCAGATGTTTACATAAGCAGTAAAATCAGTTTTTCACTGTATTGCAATAAATCAGACAAACATGATAGTGTTCTAGGCCAGGTAGGATTGCATAGTTATTTCTTTTTACTAATTGACTAAATAATGATGATGAGAGAGATGAGAGTAGGTTACATACAATAACATCGCTGCCAGTACACAACTTTAGAAAAGCCAATATGATGAAAAAATGAAAAGTACTGGGAAAAGACTTGTGGGCCCCCAGGATTAACTTTAGGTGCAGGTTTTTGAGCACTGAAGGTGCCACATTCATCTGTTTATATTTCTTTACATAAAAAAACATGAATTTCACATAATCACATACGAAAAAAATATGTAAAATATGTAAAATGTGCAAAAAAACATGTGACCACCTGTGTTTTGCACATATTTCCTATGTGAATTTGAAACATTGGTATGGTTATAAACTGTGAACCCCATTAACATTCACATGTAAAGACCATGGGATAACATGTAAAGCACATGTGGAAATGTATTTATTACATGTGGAAAAAAATTGTAACTTGTCAAATTACAGTTGAAGCCTATGTGAAGTTTATATGTGCTGCACATGTGGTTTACAATATGCATTTGGGATAACATGTGATCCCATGTAAAGAACATATCCAACCGATGTGAATTTTCCATAAGGCATGTATAAACACCACAGGAGAGTCCAAATACCATACTGTCCAGGAAGACTGGTTCTGTATCCCAATCAGGGAAGTGTTTGTGAGGAAATGTAATGAGGGACTCCAAAGCAGTTAACATGTTATCTGAAACTTGTAAAGAAGTGAAAATGAGTACTGTATAAACATGAGCTGAGAGGCCATTCTCATTATACCAATTTTTTAGGCAGAGCTGAAAATGTTTGTGTATGAGTAAGGTAGCCTCTTTAAGCAAAAATGTGAGGTGGTGGTGAAGGGTTAAACTTCTGACCCAAGTCAATCGGTTCAAAGGTAATTTACACCAAACATTAAAAACATGTAAGGACAACATCTAAATTTTAATAAAGAGAAAATATCTATAAAATTAATTTTGGTCACTCTGACATTTAGAACATAGATATAAATTTGATAATCCTGCCCCTAAAAAGAAAAAGATTAGTCTGATTTACAGTTATGCCACAAAACCATGTCGGTTTTAACAGATGTGATGATATTATGACAATTACCACAATGGTTTGGTAGTGTACTCTCTAAAAGTAAAAATAAATATCAGCATCAGAGTCATCATACTAAAAAGGTTGTAGAGGGGTTAGCAGTTTTTCCCCCTCCATTACTGTTACAATTTAAGCAATGTATACTGATTTGTTTCACTAGGTAAAAGGCTTTATTACAATTAGGAGTGCTACCATTTTACCAGAGGAGGAAGTAGGGCAGTGTTCTTATCAACACAGTGCAAAGATATGTCATCAGCAAAGAACAGACCACATCAAAGTGCCTGTTCTAATATAATCAGATTAAGGGAGAGAAGACAAGGCTTTCAAAAGGCAGGATTTCAACTATGGAGTCTCGTGATGATTAGTAGTTAGGAAGAAGAAGAGTTAAAGTGTCTCAATATGTATATCACCAGGCTAACTTAAAACCCTAACTCAGGGATGAGTAGAATTGGGTGGAGTAGGGAGGATGGAGTGAATGGATATGTTGTGAAATAGAACTGACATTGAAACTATTTTGTACACGGCCATAAAGTACTGATGTTATTAAGCAAGTTTAAAAACAAAAATTTAAGTCAACCCAGCTGATTGTGGAAGGTTGTTTATACAGGTAAGGAGAATGAAATACACGAGTGCATCATGCTTCCATTCTCCTTAAACCTTCTGATGGAACTTTTTGTGGAACAATGTTTGAAGAAAGTGTGGGGAACATTTTGGTCTATATTTGCATGATAACATCATGCAGTTACCACAGATTTGTTGGCTACTCAGCCATTAACGGAATCTGTTAAATTGAGATCTGATGGTGGTGGAGGCCATTGCAGTACAATGAACTCAATGTCAAGTTCTAAAGTTCAAGAGGATTTAGGCTTTGTGGCATTTTCCTGTTAGCCTTTAGAAGATGGTCATACTGTTCTCACAAATGAACGGACATGGTCAATAACAATAGTAAAGGTTGTGGTGTGTGAATGAGACTCACTGGGTACTGCAAGCCACCAAGAGAGGTAAGACAATGTCTACGCCTTCCTATTATGCCAATTCCTCCAGCCTGAAACATTGAGGATGGCAAAATGGGCTTTTTCTTTCATATTAACACTTCTTCTGAATTTTCACTTCTTTCTGAATCTGACCTGGCATCAGTTTTTTATGTCCTATATTTAAAATTTGCTGAGCCTGTTTGAATCAAAGCTTCATTTCCCAATTCTTAGTAGACAGGAATTGAAGTCTTCTGCTGCTGTAACCCATCTGCTTCAAGTATATAGGGTGATTTTTGTTCAGAGATAGCATTTTGTACCTTGGTTGTAAAAGTACGTAATTTGAATTAATGCTGAGTTTCTGTCATCTTGAACAAAAGTTTGCTTTAATAAAAATGTTCTTTTCTTCAGACCATTCTATATAAAACCCGACTCATGGTACTGCATGAAAATTCCAACATATCATGCTTAGGGTTGCTTGCAATGTCTAAGGTCAACCATACCCCCTTTATTACTTAATCTAATGCTTTCTTTGAACATAGTTAAATTATTTAAATATCTCCAGACCCCTAAATGCTTTGCATAGCTGCAGTGTGATTGGCTCATTTGCTAACTGGAATTGAGCAAGGGATACAAGTGAGTTTATATTAGACGTCATGCCTGAGGTAAAAATGGAAGTACTGTATGAGGGGAGTAATAAAATATGCAGTTGAGTTGTGGCTTTGCTCTGTTATTACTTTGTCCCAATAACCTAAATTACAAATAAGGATAATATTTTAAAAAACATACACATTCAATAAATAGGAATGGAAAAAAATAATAATTCCACAGCAGTTTTCAAAGACAAGAACCATAACCACCAAAGCCAATCCTAACCATTAATAATGCATAAAGTTACCTTTAGACTTGAACAAATTTTCATTTATAATTCCCTTTTAGTTGTTATTTACTTTGTTTAGTAGAAATATATAGAAATATATTTTCACCAATACCAGTATCAGTATTGGTGGATCCCTAGTATGAAGCCTATACATTTTTAAGCCTGAAGCTTGCAAAGCGCGTGGGCGAGGTTTTCTCTGCCAGATGTTTTAAACTGTGCAGGGTTGTGGCTGCCTAGACAACATCAGGCGACGTCACTACAGTGAAATGCTCTGATTAGTTGATGCTGAGGGTATAGTACCGAAAGTTCAGCTAGCTCTACTTCTGCATTGCTGGCTTTGCTGCTTTGAAGCTTGACAATAAGCAAAAGTTTCAGAACTCGTCGTGGCCAAAATTTACCGCAGAGACTCAGACAGTACTGTGACGGCCTCAACCATAGACTTAACTATGTAACCTTGCCATTCTGGGCGTTGATGTTTTGGGCAGTGTGAACGCAGCTTTAGTAGGACATCACTGAAGGCTTAGGGGTTAAATGTACAGTCCGCCACCGATTTTCACACACTTTCCTTCATAATTTATATAATTGAACAGTAGTTCAATAATCCTTCTTCTAATACGCCTGTTTTCTGGATTGGGGGGACCTGCTGCAGAAACTTCACCCAGTCTGGACGTTGAAGGGGTAACTGTGTCTGGAAGTGGTTCCAGAACCTAAAGGCCAAAAGAAAAAAAAGTTATACAGGTTCTCAAATAAATCAATATTTCAAATTACTTTCTTAAAATTGCTTTTCAGAGAAATGATCTACATGAATGTATTTTTTTCTGTGTGTATATGTACTTGTGGTGGTAGATGTCAGGCTCTCGGCTGATGCGGTTTTGAAAGCCGATGTACAGGTCATCCCAGAGGCTACCATGCAGCACCACATGCCTCATCACGCCGATTCTGTTTTTAATCTTAAGTAAAACACAAAGAAACCTTAGGTTTTTCCTGGCAGTCATACTAAAACTTTGTAAAGAGGGAGGATATGCTGTATTAATCGACAAAACCTGAATTTTTTAGACCCTTTCCAACTATGTGAGTTCCAAGACATTTCTGGGAGGGGCAAAGCTAACTGGAAGAATCTGCTGGCCCAGTTCACTCAGTAATTGCGACTACTTTATAAATAAAGTTGATTGATTGATTTGCTGCATATTGCATCCAAATCCGTCAAAAACTTTGTGTTATTTTGTTAACAGTTTCATTTCTACTTTATTTTACATAATATGTTACTCTATAGCTTACTGTCTGAATTTTCACCTCCCCTTTATTGTTATTCATTTTAGGTATGTGCTGCCTTAACATGAATTTCCACACTGTGGAATTTACATTAATTCATTCAGAGATGAATAGATAAACATAAGCAAAAATATAACATGTTTGGCAGATTTAATTTGGGACTGTGATACAATTATTAGTGATTATAAGAATTATCTGAGACATATGAAAGCATTAGAGAATAGGGATGCAACGATACCACTTTTTTAAACCAATATGATAACGATACTTTAATTGAGTACTTGCTGGTACCGGGTAACAATACCGATACATCTACCACACAAAAAAATGCAAAAAATTGGTAGAGAGGTTTTATTTTCTTCTCTGCTTGTTACAACAGAATATGGTGAATTGGATAAAGAAAGGAAAATATTGATAAAAATGACCACAAAACTAAAATTACACTTGAAATATAAAAATGTTCTGTAAAATTATTGCTGAATTTGAATTATGGTTTATTGTATCAGTTAACTTTATTCGATACTGATACAGTATAAGAACTGTATCGCCTCCGATACCCAATACCAGTATCGATGCAACCCTATTAGAAAACATTTTGAAATATTACAAAATTTGTTTATTTCGTCGTCTTTGCAGTTTGGTAGACTTCTGATGCCTATATCAATAAAAATGCTTGAAAGAATACGAACAAAAATGTTGTTTTATAATGAATAGCTTAAAAAACTTTGTTTTTCAAAAATGTGATAGTTAAAAATAAACTCATTACAAGAAGGGGATTTTTTTTCTGAATTGAATTATTTTTTTAACAAAAAATAAATTATTAAATACCAATGCAGTGTTTTTACGAGATGTTCTGCAGGTATGACTACAGCAACCAAGATTACCCAGCAGCAGCCCAGGGTGGCGGACATAAGTCAACTTTTCCAGTAGGATGTGACAGGAACTAGCTTAACATGATATGTATTACCTAGTTATTTAATTAATATCTGCATGCAACAACACAAATCAACTTGCAGTTTGTTTTGTAAAAACAGCAACATTTCTTGGCTTCTGCTGGTTTGCTAAAGATGCAGAGATTCACCCAATGGAAGTACGTGCATGATGCATTTAAAGACGGGTTGGAAAATACATTACCGCATAAAAACTGATTTTAAAAAAAATGTGTTTGTATTTCTTAATTTAAATATTACATTTAAAGCAAGTACTGTATTTTTATTTTTTTTACACTTTTCTAGTTTGTTTAAAAACCACATATACAGCAAAAAAACTAAATAATTATCCAACTGTAGGGGATGCTTTAACTAAAAATGCTAAGACTTTAGTCTTAAAAAGTACATTTGGCAGTTGAACTATTGAAATGGGCAGTTATAAGCATTTTTAGATGGGGGCTCAAGTATTCGTTGGATTTAGCTACTCATAGGGGCTGTTGTCCACCCATCCTCACAAATTGCGAGGGTCCACTACATAGTAAAAATATATTCACCTTCTTTTAGCTGCTCTAAGTTATTTATCTGGAACTTACCTCAATGTAGGAGTGCTCTCTGTCCGGTCTTGCTAAAGGAAAAGACAAATCCAAAAAGTCCACCAGGTAGTCGTAACCATTACTCAAAGGTTTAAAGTTGTCATCGGTTTCAATCATCTACATGAAAAATACAGCAAAGAAGATTAATAAAATGTCAATTATAATATTTTTGTTGTTGGTTGTCAAAGGGGTCATGAGTAAGATGTTTGCGTAAGAAGAAGGAAGGGAGGTGTAGATAGGAAAGCAAAGCAAAGGAAGTACATTTATTCTCCAACCTCTATAACAACACATACTCTAACATGACCTGCATCTTTACTGACAGGAGTATACAATTAAATAGTTATCACATTTTGTTAGGATGTTATTCTTAAACTTACGACAGTTTTAGTTATACCTTCAACTATCAGCTGAAATACCACTGCTTCATTGGTACATCTTTGCACTGTGTTTAAGTTATATCATTGCAATGATCTTGGTTTTCTTAATGGATAAATGGGCTAAATTTATATAGTGCTTATCCAGTAACACCGATCAATCAAAGTGCAATATTCACCTGGTGTCACTTGTAATTAAAATGTCTTGATTACTGTTTAAACCTAAAATATGTCAGTATGGATAGTTTTCTTGCTGTTTACATTTACAATGTTTGCCATCAGTTTGTTTCATAGATGTTGATGTCTAGTTTGATTTAGTAGTAGTAGTAAAAACATTTTACCAGCAGGGGAAGTCTAGCGCTAGTAAAGGTGCATTCACACTAGCCACTAGCGTCCAGGCAGCAGGTCAGCTAGATTACATGCAAAGTCTATGGTACCTACTTAGCAAGTGAGTGTCAAGCTGGCACGCAGCAAATTGCGCTCCCTTGCTGCTAGTACGTGAAGTTGGGAAATTTGAACTTTGTGCAGCAAACGAGGGGCAGCAACCAATTAGAAATGAGATGCCGACTGGAGCTGCTCAGGGCGGGGGAGACTGAGGACGAGATGCCTGCCGTTGGTAACTGCAGGGCAGCCGAGACCGAACAGGAGGAGATAACGGCGGTAGCTATCAGAAATATCTGAGGATACAGGAGTGCCTGGTAATAATATTTTCTTTTAACTTTCTTGTTATCTTAATTAATGCTAGCCAAACCCGCTTAGGGCAAATACGGTACTAAATATGCATTACTAGTCAAGGAAGAGCGGAGCAGAGGGAAGTGCAGAAATTACAGAGAAGCAACAGAGAAATTGAAAGCAAGAAAAGCAGCTGGGTTTTAATTTTAAAGCATCAACTTTTGTCTGTTTAAGTGTTTTACTGCCTGGACGCGCTGGCAGGTGTGAACGTAACTTAAGCCATAGCAGAGAGCACTGCACTTTTCCTTCATTCAATACACATCTGAGCAGAAGAAGAAATAACATGTCTGTGGCTCTTTCATTAAGGTGCACACATTCGTACACCAGTAGAAAAAATGGTGAGCAACAATGAGTGCCTTGTCCAGGGGAGAATCACATGTGACAGGAAGATTTTCAAACTTTAAGAAAACTATTTCTGCTACTTTTTAAATTATTCTTCCAGCAGAAAGGCCTATCCCATTTTTTGACTACTCTAGTGCAACTTTCTTTCTCACAAGTGGCTGTTTGGATCTTCTACAATTGCTCTTAGTCAGCGCTCCGCCCGCGCGCATCACACACTGTGCATAGGGCACCAAGATGGGTGCAGTGGCACCACCTGAGCTTATGAAACGAAATATTATAATAAAGACAGATTTACAATTAAAAATATGCAAAACAAGTTACAGTAATAGTAAGCAATACAAAAAGAAAGCAAGACAAAAAGAAAAAAGATGGACCTCTTTATCATCCGTCATCAACCCACCCCCCACTCCTCCCCCTGCCACCCCACAATTGGTCTGTTTCATTAACCCTGACACCTGTGGTTGTTTTCGAAAAGACATCAGGAACCGGCGCCGAAAAAAGGAGAAAAAAGCGGGAGAACGCTCTTGGATCGTTTGCAGGTAAGACTCTTTTAATTGCTGTTAATTTTGTAGTATTTATCTATGCTGACACGTGTGTTATCATGTTCAGAGTTGAAGTCTGACCTACCTTAAATTCGAACTTGCTATATTCTTAATTCAGCTGTTGTCAGCCAAATGTAGCTGGTTTTATAAGTATGTTGCATTTCAGGAAATGTATTTGATGTTTTTCGTGCACTGCTTCTGTACATTTTGACTTTATCTGCACTGTTTGGGCACATTTCATTCTCTGCTTCTCCACTTGAAAGTGGAGACTGCACCACTTTGTCCCAGCTCCCATCCTCATAGCAGCTGTGAGAGATGCTGATAGGGAGGCAAACTCACAGAACATTTGGAGCTTTTTACTGTTGGAGAAAAAAAAATAGCAAATCATCATCTTCCAAGTAGTTATTCTCTTCTGAAGCAACAGTACTTTTAAGAAAAAAAAGGTTTATAAAAAAGCAACAAAGTAAAATGATCCCTTATTCAGCCTGTTCATCAGGCTTGTATCAAAAATAAAATCAAGATCATCCATCAGGTCTGTAGCTTCTGCTAAATACTGGTGTATGTCTGAATCTGTTACATAGTTCTAATGGATAAGAAGATGATGTTCCTGTGTTGAGTATGTTATATTATGTAAATATTAAGAAGCTTTTTGTACTTGCGTATAGTATTTATTGAAGACACATTAATAATAATAGAGAGATGTGCTTGCAGATACTGTGGTGTCGTTCTTTTTTGTGGCAGTGGTTGGGTGTGCACCACAAAGCATTTGTGCTTAGACCACCCGAATAGCTAGCACCGGCCCTGCTTACAGTAATAACTTTGGCTTAAAATGACCAGGAATAAACAAATATTTTGAACATAGATAAATAATGAGTGCTGTATTTTTTATTGCATTTTTTCAATTCAATTTATTAATTTTCCATGTCAGAATGAAACCAAAATATCAGTAGTTTTGATTTAGCTCTTTTTTGTCATTAAGTTGGAATCGATGTGCTATTTTTGGGTAGTTTTTCATAAATGTAATCATCCCACGCAAGGACCCAAGTCCATTCTCTTTTTTGACAGTTCTATCCTTTTTTCTTTATTTTAAAAGCAGAATTTTTATTTTTAAATGACAAATATTTTGAACTAGACATTTATTAAAAAGTTAGAGTTACATTCTTTTTATACCCAAAAGCTCATGTAACATTTGGAGCTTTAATGATGCTTAATTTAGCTGGACCGAGGCAAATATGACTCTTTGGTGCTGATTTATCAACGATTTGCGCAAACCGCACAGCATCGCAGGCTCTGTCTGATCTATAAACACAGTGCTGAGCCCATTGCGCCTGTTAAACCCACAGCAAGATGCACACAATCCATTTAGCGCTTTTGCCCTTGGTGAATATGCAATCTGGAAGTTTCTGTAAGAACATGCTAAATATTGGGAGGAGAACAGGCAAAGAAGTAGGCGTTCCAGGCGCACTGTGATTTACTAAGCACAAACATGTTTGCGTGGGCTTTTTTAGCGTCTATTTTTAGCACTTCTGAAAAGCAGGTCTTAATTTTGCGCTACCACAGTCAACCTGAGTTTATTATTGAACAAAAAAATGTAAGTCACGCAAATATAAACTAAGGGTAATTAATACTCTAATGGGCATACACCTAAAATTTATGTAAATATTTACCTGTTTTCCCCCCAAAGACGTATCATAACTCACTGCGCTCTCATGTCTCCTCCTGGTTAAGATGTGCACATGATCCTAGTGGATCCTAATTAGTTTATCACGTAGTGGTTAACATCCATGGAGTTAATTAATCAAATGTAGTAATCATATACAATACCACAATGATAACTGACATTATATATGACATTTTAAAAACAAAATTTAGACACGCTACAGTTTTAATCAGTCTAACCCTTCAAAACGATGTGTGCATGCTGCAGAAAACACCGGATGAATTACATTTATAACTGACAAACGAAAAACAGAATTTACTGCATTTTAGCCAAAAAAATTTTGTCGAAGCCTATCATGGATCCATGCGCATTATTCCTCCTCTCTCTAGCCGTGGTGCATCTTGCATTAGCGGCCGCAAACTTTTCATTTGAATAATGCTGCTTGCGCCTGGTGCGCCTCACGCGATCTTAGTAAATCACCTGCAAATGAAGGATAACCCACTCACGCAAATTTAATGTTAGGCTTTTTACTTTTTGATATGTTGATCTCTTTGTGTGCGACGGACTGCCGACCTATCCAGAGTGTACCCACGCCCCCCTTGACCTGTTGTGGATAAGCAGTTTATAAAATGGATGGATGGCTGGATGATCCCTTTGTATTCTCTTTATCTGCAGTCGGTCCCTACTACAGCTTTACAGCAGCAATTCATACAGTAATTTTATATTTTCAGTTCAGTTTCACAAATTCAGCCAGAAGTCCAGTGAAGTTGCACTTCCTAATTTATTTCAACCCTTCTGTATCAAAGGAGTCATTCCAGCAGAAATGGAGGAAACTCAGTTTTAGGTACATATTGCTGACTATGCCTGATTCAAGGAAACAAACAATTTTTTGCAATCTGGACCTCATGTTTAGCATTCATTACTTTCATTTACTCAGCCAGACAAGTTTGGAGCAACTTGATACCTTCTGGAGAAGTTTATATCCATTTGAGACCAGCCTATATCAATGTAAGGGGAGTTAATGGGGCAACGGATGTGCACCCTCTGAATAAGGCATTATCTGCTACAAAAGTCCTGAATTTCACCAATGTTTTGTAATGAATCACTGGCGCTATTCCCCTGAGAGTTTGTAATGCTGTAACTGTTGTCTCCGATCATAAGTACCCCCAGTCCTGTGTTGCCTGGGTATGATCGGCTCTTTAATGTTTATGGCTCCTGTTTAATTTGTTTTTAGGGTGCAATCACTGGATGGAGTTTTCCTGCATCATGCAACTTCAACACTAAAAGATTTACATATGTGTGCGCCTAGTCCGTTCTCTGCGCTTGGTGTACCTCAGTCTGGTGTGGCTGAGTTTATTCAGCGATACATCAAATCTAAGTCCCCATTTCTTGGCTTGGGGGGTGGGCTGTTTTGATCCTGGGGATTATGTGTGCTTTGTTCGGCCGTGCTATTCGGTTCTGAGGGTATGCTTCTACCGTATAGCTCCACCTGCAGCCGTTCCACCTCACCAGTTTGACGTGTTAATCCAGCAGTGCGCCCTAATGGTGCTTACACACCAAATGCGATAGACGCGACCAAAAAGCGTAACATGCCCCCAGCTGGTCGCTGGAACATTCGCACCTTGAAGCGTGTCCAAAGCGAACTGGCCGTGCTTTAAAATATGCCATTTTCACGCGCGTGAAGCAGAAATGTGGAAGAGTTCTGACCGGGACCGCTCTGCTGCCCTCCTCCTCCTCTCTCCTCCCTCCTTCTCCCGACCCTCCAGGAGCTCCCAGTGGACTCTGGTCTATGAGCTGACCACGTTAAATGTCGGGACCGTTGCTGCGGGGGTAGACCGAGGGATAAACACCCCAGCTCCTCGCCCAGTTTGTGTCGTGAAGGTCCAAGCTTTGCCCCGACTCCATACCAACTACCAACCTGAGCGGCCGTCAATCTGTCTGCTGTTAGTAAAAGTTTATATGTGAGCGACGCGGGTCGTGCTTTGGTGGAGACATTACCAGGTCTGGGTGTCCAGGTGAGGAAGCTGTTTTGCGGCCACAACGGCTCTTATAAGAACCACCCACAAACCTCTTAAGAATATTCCTGTCTAATTAGTTTAACCTCTATATGTTTGTTTTTTATTCCTGTCTCTGTATAGAAAACCGCTGGTGTCATGTAGCTTGGGGTGATTAGCCTCAGTGTTTATCAGTTTACATGTCCGCTGATGCTGATTCCAGTCAGTCACGGCATCACTGACACCCAATAGCTGATTGGTTGTCGCAGCGCGACTTGAAGCTGTAGTTGACATTTCTCAGATTTCTGCGGCAGACATAAAATGCAGCACATGCTGTGGGTCACGCCTGAAATGCATCAGCCGCAATATTTTATCGCATAAATCAGGCAGAAAAGCTTTTTCGCGACACAAATCGGCTTCTGACGTGTCGCGGGGTCCCAAATCGCGCTTAATCGTGCTCCTCCATTGATTTTACATATAAATCGGACTCGCTGGTCGCGTCTATCGCGTTCGGTGTGTTAGCACCATAAGGCCTACATACTGCTGTTTTGTACTGTTTTAAACAATGGAGATACCTTAGAATCTTAAAAGGCTTCAAAACCAACGCAGCTTTGGTGACATTTCTGTTGTACAGGTAAGAGTGTCATATATTCATTAAAGCAAATCAAGACAACTTTTTATTAATAAAGTACATAATTAAATACTGTGAAATTACAGGTGATGCATCTACACAATTGTAGAGGTGGGGCTAGAGGGAGTTGGAGGGGGGATGTTTTGTGAGAAGCCTTTGTACATTGGATTTAGAAAATCATTCTTGCCTGCAGTTGCAGGCAGTTTTCTGTAACTGTCTTCTTTTCCAGGTTCAAGTTGCCTGATACACTCTGATGTGGACCTTCCATTTCTGCCATTGATTGGCTGCTGTGTTCCAGATTACCCAATCAGCTGTGGAGCCTGCCTTTAAATAGCCTACACCTGGTAGAAGCTGCAGCCTTTTGTTCTGACCCAGGCTTTGAGCCCAGAGCTTGAAATTTCCTGATCTACTTGTAAATCCCTAATGTTTGAGCAGAAGTCTTTTTAAGATGGCTGTCAGGTATGTGGTGGGAAGGTTGTGGACCAGCTAAGATGTGGTACACTGTATATCTGCACAAGTAGAACCTTGATGTTTGGAAATACTAGGTAAGAGTTTTTAGGGTTTTCTTCTCTTTTTTTTTATAAGATTAGTAGTTGAGTTAGGGTGTGTCTTATTTATTTCATTTATTTGGTCAACCCACAGGTCCCTTCTTTTCCCACACATTTTTTACACTAGACTGGGGGTTCGTTACATTGTTTAAAAACCTCTGGACTGCAGCTTTAATTGTTGCATTCTGTTAAACTTCTACTAAAGCAGACTATGCTGAATGTTTTACTTTGAAATACGTTTCCTCGTGCCGTCAACCATGAATCTACAACAAAATTCATTAGAGAATAAAATCAAGCAACGCAGCAGTCAAGAAAAAACGTCAAGAAAAAGCCAAGAGTTTCTGCAAAAGATGTAAAAGAAGAGCAGAGGAAATCCTTCTGGTCAAGCATATTTACCCGCACTACCAGGTTGTAGTTTTGAAAGCCTGCCCAGCTGTAATAAAATTGAATCCAGCTCTGATGTTTAAATATCTCACTGCCATTGGCGCTGTTCAGCTCATCCACATACAAGTCAAACTCCCAGTTGTCCTTGTAGATTTTGGTACTGGCTGGAGGATCAATGATGGCATTGCTGTAAATGATCATAGCAAAGGAAGCAGTGAGGGACATTTTGAACTATGAAGGCTTAAAATGTATTATATTTTTATATAATATACTATTAATATATTTATAATTGTTTTTAATCAGTTCTATTATAACACTTTTTTTCTTTTTACATGTTTTTTCAATAGATTTTGAGTCTTTTGTTAAAGTCCATTAGAATTTTGTTGAAACTGAATAAAATGATGCCCAGATCATTAAACACTATTGCCAGTGTTGCAACATATAGCCATGAACAGTTGGTCTAAAATACGTTGCCACGGGTCCAAGTGTCTGGGGGGCAGACATATTGGACAGCATGTTTCTACATGATCCTATTTGGACAAAACGCATTTATTGATCTTTGTACTCACAGTTACATCACAATCCCCTACACCATCTACAAGAAGTTTGAACAAAGAGCTCTATAAACACACTGAAAATATCCCTTTCTCCACCTGGACGAACCAACCCATCCGAAACCCACGGAACCTGGGTTGCTGGGGCGGCCTCGGAGATGCTGGCTCCCCACAAAGGGAGAGCGCCCCCTCAGCTGTTGGGTCTAAGCCTTAGTGCAACACAGACCACGGCACCGTGTCAGAGGCAGAAGCCCACTGAGATGATCAACGCCGCCAGCCAATTAGAGTAAACACTGGCATTGAATTGTCTCGACGTTATCAATCGAAGGACAAGCAAAGTCTGACTCATACCGAGGGTGCATGCTTTTTGCTGGACAGGTGACAACATTCGCTGTAATGTTTTTTTCAAATTACCGCCAGTCATGTATGTGTATACATATATATGGTGTAAAACTAGGGCTGTCAATTTTAGTCGTTTGGTCGACCAATTGGTCGGTGTTGTTTCAGTCGAGCAACATTCTCATTGGTCGACCAGTCGCATAATTTTTTTTAAACAAAGATATTTTCATTGATTTAATCCTTGGTGTTTATTAATTTATAAGCAGTTATATATTACTTTATTCTTAATATAATTAGCTCATGTTTTATCCCCAATGCTTTAATTTACGCTAATGTGTAAGAGTGCCACAGTTCGGCAATCTGGGTAGAACTCTCTAGAAACGGGAACCGCACCTCTGGCTGGCTGCACTACGCAAGATGCTGCTTCGCGCTCAGTAAGGCGGAATATAGTTCGGTTTACTCTGATTCAGTTAAAAACACTACTTTTTTTGACTATTGCCAACAAAATGTCAAAATCTAAATCTTTTGTCTGGCTGCAAACAAAAAAAGATTAAACTGTGGAATGCAAGGTATGCAGCCTGAAGCTCGCTTACCATACCTCAACGACCAATATAACCCATCACTTAAAATCGGCAAGTGATATAAACATGTCAGATACATGTGTGCAACTGTCACCCACTCTACCTAGGATGGAGCTCCTTACTTTGCAGTTAAAAAAAATCCTTTAATGTTCAAAGAATTTTATTATCATAGTTTTATGTATCATAGAAGTTTTTTCGTTTCTGTTGTTATCCACGGCAAACATCCAGCAATAAATGTGTAATCAAAGAGCGTGGTTCTCTCGCTCTTTTTTATTTTTTTTGTCGACTGGTCATTGCGCAGGGCAGGACGTTGGTCGACTAAGCATTTCCTTGGTTGACTACAGCCCTATGTAAAAGTATCCTGAAATAAATTTTTTTCCATTGAGGTCATTCAATCTAACAATAGTTTAGCTGCACAGTGGCGCAGTAGTTAGCACTGTTGCTAAGAAGGTTGTGGGTTCGTACCCCGGCCCAGGGCCTTTCTGCATGGAATTTGCATGTTCTCCCCGTGCATGTGTGGGTTCCCTCCGGGTACTCCGGCTTCCTCCCACAGTCCAAAAACATGACTGTCAGGTTAATTGATCTCTCTAAATTGTCCTTAGGTGTGAGTGTGTGCGTGCATGGTTGTTTGTCCTGTCTGTCTCTATGTGGCCCTGTGATGGACTGGCGACCTGTCCAGGGTGTACCCCGCCTCTCGCCCGTTGAAAGCTGGAGATAGGCACCAGCCCCCCCGTCACCCATTAAGGATTAAGCGGTTCAGAAAATGGATGGATGGATGAAAAATGTTGTCATTTTGTTGCATTTATAATTTTGCTGTAGGGTCTACGATCTTGCGACGTAGTAGCCCCGTTCTAAAATTATGCACCAGGGTTTTTTAGTTTTGGCCGTTCATTCGTCACTCGAACACAAAAATACAGCTTACTTGCTACGATTTAGGTATGTACTGCCCCATATCGCCAGGGAAACTACACAGTCACTTTAGAATTACTTACTGCCGATAAAACTGCTCAACTGCAAAGCATTTCTATTTTAGTCATTTTAGGTGGACGACCATGTCTTGGCAGGCTTGCAGTTTGGCGACGCTCTTTAAATTTTCAGATGAATTGAATTTAGCTACCTCCATGAAATGTTCACAGCTTGGATTGTAGGCTTGATAATGCCATTTGTTCACTCCTTTTCTCCAACAACCCTCTGAGGCATTTGAGAATACAGCTGGATTTTAACACAGATTATATAATACCAAGATCAACTACCTTAACTAAATGTGTGACTTGTAAAGGTGAATGGCTGAACTGGATTTTATTTGAGTGCATTTAGGTAGAGTTGTCGAAATATAAATGCATGTTACACTTTGCAGATTTCTGTGTTAAGATGTTGAAAAATATATAAAACTCTCCTCACCACTCACATCTGTGCATGAATAGTGCTGGTTTCTACATGAAACCACAATTATTTATCCTTGTACACTACATTAATCTGCCCTAACTGCAGATAACAACCTAACCTTTAATGTGATGCGTCATCTATGACCATAAGCTTATCTTGAGTTTCTAGATGTATCATCTTTCTCATCTGTCTTTTCCTGTCTTCTTCCACTCTTGATAAAGTTTTTAGAAGGGTTATAATAAAGCTACCCTACCATAACTTTAAAGTTCATTATTTATGCTTGTGCTGAGTAGTGCTTTCAAACTTTATACAGCTCACAGCTTACCAGAGCAACCAGAGCCTAATTTTCCAGCCCAACAAAAAAACGCATAGACAACCATGAGTTACAGTCAACCTGTTTGTGGGGTCTTTCAGTGCAAGGCCAAGGGTCCAACACAGCTCCAGGCTTGGGTGTCCACGTCTTGATGTTTGGTGCAAGCTTATTGATGAGTGCATTGAGGTTTTCTGCTCTGTTTTTGATGTTTGTATCTTTAATATACCTTTACCAATGTAGACAGAGAAAAACAATTATAAGGTCAAAGTAAAAAAAAAGAAAAAGGAAATTAAGTTTATACATTACTGTTTAGGTGCCATTGTTTAAGCTAGCAGAATCAAAAAGCTTTCAGCTCATTCACATGGGCCTTAATGCATCAACCATTGTAATTGTACCAACCCTGCCCAACCCCTCTGTGTAAACTCAACTTGTCTGATGGATGAGCTTCCACAAAGTATCCAGCAAAGGGACAGTAGATCCTCGGCTCCAGTGATTTGACCAGCGTAGCTTTGTAGTTCAGTAACTTTTTCCTTTCATTCTTGATGAACTCTGCCTTCCAAGAGTCTGAGAATGAGGAAACAGAAAAAAATCACCATTGGCACCATGTCCACGGCTTCATGTGTGAGAACAAAAGTTTGGCTTAATGATTTTCTGTGACCTTCAAATTTTCCACATATTGTTTTTTTTTCTTATCGCTGTTACTGTTTAAAACTTGTTCTGCAAAAGGTGTTTCCCACGGAACACTGTTAGGTTTGAATTCTCCTCACCATACCTCATACCTTTTCTCTTCACAGTCTCCTCACTTCTCCATTTCCATGTGTATTCTTCCCGGCTCCTGGGATCATCTAACTGTTTCAATAAAATTCTTATACTTTATAGCTGGTCTTCCTAGTGGGTTCTGCACATGGTTTAAAAAGCTCAACTCAAGCATGACAGTGACACCTAAGCAATGCTTTGGAGTTGGTTGGAACTAGGGACTCTGAATAAGGTGTCATGCCCTCTAAGTTTTGAAGACACCTTATTCTGGCAAATTAGAACTGAAAGGCTTTTTTGGCTTAAGTTATTATTTTTTTTTTATTATCGCAAATTATTTTGTTTTGACAATTTAAATACACCTGTTTTTGTTCCTTAAAACCTTGTTTGTCAGTAGCATCTATTATGACTTTGGGGTCATTAGTAACCTAGAATTCTGAAATTAAATTATCTTGTTGAATTAAAATAACCTGTAAAATTGTATACTTTGCATCAAAGTCCATTCTCTATATTTTACATCATGAAATGGCAATGTAGAAAACACTATAGAATAAAACATTTTGTGGAACTCACCACTGTATTTCCCCCCGTTAAACGTCATGGGGAATCCAGACGCACCACCAGCAAAATCACTCATCATCAAGTCCACATTTTCTGGTAGTCTGCCTCCGTTTGGTCTGGTGCAATCTACTGTGTTAAGGATGATGTGACCTGCAATCCAAATATATTTTAAAGATTGATTAGGATTTCTTTAACTACCCTGTCAGTTAATGTTTTACTAATGTGAAATCTTCCTCACCCTTATAGTCAACAATGATGCAGGTGTCCATTTCAGGATGGACACCATCCATTAGAATCATAAATCTCAGGTTATCATCAACCTGTTAAAGTAAAAGGCACATGACATTCATATCAGCAATGACTATTTACAACACTGAGCTCCCTTTTTTTGTTTTGTTTTGTAAAACCTGATATAGATAAGAAAAATAAAAGAACCTTACATTTTGCCAAACACCAAAAGGAGTGACCTTGATATTGGTCAACTTGACTTTGCTTTGCTCCAAGTTCCTGTTGTATTAAAACAGAAAAAGTTGAAACATAATAAAATATATATATACGATTACTGTTAAGTAGAGATATACATTTCATTGTATTTCTCATCTCAGAATAAAACATGATCCTGTTCCTCAGATATTTCATGTTTTATTCTTAATTATATTTAATTTTTAAGAATAGTTTATTTGATTTTTAGCCTACAAAAAATTCTTAACCAGTCAGGGGGAGTGGATTTTAAAGCTAGTGATGATAAATTTCTCTGTAATTTATCACAAAAAAATGTGATACAGTTGTGATTAACTGGAGTGACTTGATTAATTACAAATACTAATGATTTAGTTACACTATTTTTATTGTTGGACTGCTGGTTTGTACAGATTCTGTTGTGATACCACGTTTTGGTATTTTCTCTCATGATGGCTAAATTAATGCAGAAAACAATTTAGAATAAATACAGCTTTTAAGAGTTGTAAAATCAGTTACATTTTCAAAATAATTTACAGTGGCAATCTCAAAATGCTAATAACCATAAAACAGTCCTAAAAATAAATTGCCACAAAGGAAGATCACGTCATTCCCAGTTGTAAAAAGTATGAAAGAAAAAAGTTTGAAGATTTATTTTTTGTTTTTGAGTTTTTATAGTCTAAGGGTTTTTTTGGGATGCAAACTCTAGAAACAAGGTGCTGCTGAACAGAGAGCCCTGTCCCCCAAAGATGTAGTTTAGTCCTAGGGACATGAAAAAGGGATGTGGCTCTTGAGTGAAGGGAACATGCTGGTTGTGCAGGTTGAGTAGTTCCTTGAGCGATATCGGTGCATTAACATGGCTACGTTCACACTGCAGGTCTTAATGCTCAATTCCAATTTTTTTTTTTATCAAATCCGATTTTTTTTTTATTTATTTTTTTTATGATTGTTTACACTACAGATACAATGCGACAGCAAACGCGCTCCAGTGTGAAAGTTTCACGGATGCGCAGAAGAAGATGAGACGTCACCATAGTACGTCACACACAACACGTTCTGTTTACGGAAGTAAAAATGGCTGCTACAGATGTAAGCGTTTTTTTCAGCAGTCTATCAGTTCTTGCATAGTCGGAACCGAATTTTGACAAATGAATTAGAGAAAGAATGACCACAAGAAAAAGGAGAGCTTGTGCTTTAACAATGGCCTTGTTTGGAGCAGTGGCTGCTACCTCTGTGTTTTCACCGGCGCTGATTATTGATTGATTAGTGACGTAAAAGACGGATTTAAAGCAACATGGCCGTTTAGACCTCAGCCGCTTTCAAAAACATCAGATATGTATCGCATTCGGTACCACACACTGAAGTGACCTGGGTCGGATTTGAAAAAAATCGGATTTGTGCCGTTCAGACCGCCAGAAAAATATCAGATATGGGTCGCATAGTGGCAAAAAAGTCGGATTTGATGCGCTTTCACCTTCAGTGTGAACCTAGCCCTTAATGCAGTGGTGATTAAGCAGACAGATCTACTATCGGATTCTGACACTAACAACAAAAAATATATTCTGTGTTTGAGATCTTTGGAATTTTTGAAATTAAAACAGCAAAATATTATAGTGGTAAACGTTCTCACATTTGAGCGTCAGTATTTACTTATTCAGGTAACTTGTTAATTCTTCACTTTACACCATGTTTGACATGGGATTTCTACAGACCCCATGTGCTTGGATCAATCATGTTGCCTTTTGCCAAGCAAAATTAGATTTCACAGTGGATGTTAATTAGACACAGATATATTCAGAGCACTCTTTACGATTCTTGAAACATCTGGTAAAGATGTATAAAAAAGCTCAAAATGTTATGAAATCTGGTGACAACAGGATACCCCTGGTTTCCTTCTGGCAAGTTCTTGCAGTGAACATTGCAGGTTTTTTTTGTACATCCCTTACCATCCTATTTACTGTGTGGTAGCATAGTCCTTGTTCAGCCTTTATCACACTCTGAATTGTTTTAAACATTTTAAATTTGCTCTGACTTTGTATGTGCTGATAAAGAAGAATGGACCCTAGCAGTATAATTAGCAAGCTGAATAATGTGTTCCATTTTATTCATTTATCTCATATTAAGTCTGTGACAACAACTTGATGGTGTAAAATAGTATAAAAGTCTCTCTGACTTTTAGTTTTATACTTTTTGATTTTAAATAAGTCAAGTACTGACCTGAGTATTGCAACAAAGAACTGGCATTAACATGGCCTATATTATGAATGTCCAGAATACTTCTGCTAGCTATATATATATATCATGATTGGATATTTATTTTGTTCACTGAAATAAAAGTCAACTGTTTGGATTTATGTCATAGATTAATTATATAAAACTCTGTCAATGTCAGTTTACTAACCAAAAGACTGGTCTGGATGTATCACCAACATATATAGGAACATCGGGCCTCCTCTCAGACAATACCTTCAGAGTGGGGTAGCTGGAAGAGAAAAAGTGTAAATTTTTTAACAAATATTTTTCAAACTCTATATAGACACTTATTTTTAATGTGTAGTTAATGTTAATGCTAAACATCATTGATGCTCATCAGTATATTTTGTCTTCGTTACTAAAAGCCAATTTAATGAAAATATACTTTAAGCTAACGGGTTTTGGAACCCAAACAAACCCGATGCTCGACTGTAATGCATATGCATACGTGTGTTTTGGTTAATACAAAATATACCTGGTACTCGTTGTGTTGTGGTTGGTTATAGAAACGGCAGTTACCATATTGAATGGTGGAGAATGCAAAATGCACCAGGGTATGAATGTTACAGACCATTATAATGAACCACAGTTTATTTTATATACATTACATACAGAAAAGAAGGATCCGAATAGACATGCGAGGTGAATGAACAAGGTAAGAAATATGTGATTAAACCTGTTAATTGTTTGATATTTCTGTTGATCATCTAGAACGGTTTTAGTTTTGGTAGCATAGTCATTAGCATACAGGG
This sequence comes from Apricaphanius iberus, assembly GCA_028564705.1. Classification (NCBI taxonomy): domain Eukaryota; kingdom Metazoa; phylum Chordata; class Actinopteri; order Cyprinodontiformes; family Aphaniidae; genus Apricaphanius; species Apricaphanius iberus. The sequence goes on from JAPXFQ010002139.1 coordinate 93,721, forward strand.
TTCACATAGCCTATTGCTGGAAGTCGATGTAAAGGATTAATATTTAGAGCTTTACAGCCTTATCCAGGCTCTTACTTACAAGAAATACCTGTGATAGGATGATATGGGACATCTTGACTCTATGTGCTCCAAGGAATGTCAACAAGCCTGGTATATGCAGTCTGGAATACGCCACTTTTTCTCTTCTTTCGTCAAAAACAATCAGTAGTTTCTTTTCTGTAGCTGCACAGGCTGATGTACATAGTTCTTTTTTTATGCTTCGCGGACACAGGTAGCCCTCTATGGCAAATATGTTTTAAATTCGTCGACTTTCCACCGTTCAAAATAATCACTTTTGAAGCTTTCATTATCTATATATATGTTCGCTTCTGCCAGTTTGCAGTCCAAAACCCCAGAATGCATTGCGCCCAACGCAATACGGAAATGCCTTATTTAGCATACTGAAGACAGTCTTTAACAGTACTAAAGGGTGCTTGCATAACCTTTCTTTGACTTAAGTAAGGTTTATATTGAATACACAGTGGCACAGTTGATAGCCCTGTTGCCTTGCAGCAAGAAGGTCTTTGGTTCGAGTCCTGACCTCGAACCAAATTACCCGATTACCTCAGGAGATAGGTACCAGCCACCGCTGGAGATAGGTGCCAGCCCCCAAAGAATAAGTGACATAGATAATGGATGAATGAATGGATGAATGAAATATTGAGTGATTACTGTAACTTTTACATAAAACTTAAATATACTTCTTAGTAGCGGTACCTACATGAAACCTAAAAATTCTTTAAATCGCAGTGTTCTTGTCACAATATTCGGAACATGTCATAGTTTTGTCTTAAGGCGTCTCTCCACTAGTACCTTTTTGCCGTGCCGTACTGTACTATTGGTAACGCGACTCGACGCAGCTCTTCAAGTGTTCCTTCACAGTTGCAACAAACCAGAGCGTCTGAGGTGAGCGGTTGGTCATATGGTGGGCGGCCCCAGAGTACGTAGTGGGAAGTAAACAAAGGCTCTGAGAGAAAGAAGAACAATGGCGACCTCACTAGCGATCATGAGCTTTTTGCTCAGTCTGTGGCTTTCTGTAGTCCCATGTCGAAGAGAAAGCCTCTCTCATTGAAGAATAAAGAACCCGAAAAAGCTGCACACTGCAAGGAAAAACACGGTGGAGTAGTACAAACGAGTGTGAGTAGCTCTGCAGGAGAATGACGCTACAGACAGGACCCGGTGGCTTGTGTGGGTAAGCCAATGCAAATACTACCCCGGTGTAGTGGGCTATAAATATGCTCTGGGTATTTATTAATTCACTAAAGCCCAGTGTAAAAAAAAATATATATTCTGTTATATTGTGAAAAAAATATACAAGCGGTAAGAAATTTGATTCTCACAGAGAGTACGAGACAGCGAGTTCAGGACTTCGGCGTTCTCAGTTTCTCTGCTTCGGCCTGCAGGTGAGAGCCATCGGGTCTGAACCACAGTCAGCTCCGAGTCCTCCTTGATAATCCTCTCACAGCGAGCAGCTCCATCCAGCTCAAACTGAATCCTCTCTTTAGCCAACAAGCTCAGAAATGCTGAAACTCTGTTTGAATCACAGCACTGGTTTTTAAGGTTGTCATTGTTCTTCAGCAAACTGAGTCGATCCGAGTAGAATCGTACCGGTGGAGAGATGCCTTTAGTGTCTTAAGATCTGGAAATGAAAGTTCAGTGCACTATGCATAGTCTATCCATCCCCACATACTTATCAATTTTTTATTTGATGAATTGCAAGCTATAATAGCCAACTCAAGCATTCAGCATGCTGAAGTGAGTGTATCATCAATACTAACAGAACAGGTACATAGTATAACGTGACTAAATAATGTCGGGTCATGGCTTTGGAATTGCTCTTGTGTAAATTTCATAGCAGTTACATCTTTATGTTATACAGTATATGGCTTTTATATTGCTATTCTGTGGCAGCATGGCCTGGCTGGAGATCACATTAAGTACTATATCAGTAAATACAGTAGTTGATGATGGATCCCTAGGTACGTTTCCTCCTTTGACTAAATATGGATAAAGCAGAAATGAAATACTATGATTGTGCAGTAATTTTATTTAATCTAACTTCCAACATCAACTAACCCAAGAGTTGACAAATATATGCTATTTATGCTAAAATGCATCATGTAGCTAATGAATATGTTGAACATTTGTAACCTCTAAATGAATGGCCGAGTACCCACCCAAATACTGGTGAAAAATTATGCTTCTTTTAAAGAGTGTTATGGAAAAAAATTTATTGTGTTATATTGCACATTATGTCCACTTGATGTACATATTCTGTGTTAATGTATATATTCTGTGTATTTTGTATTTTTTAATATATTTTCTCTTCTGTTACATATGTTGTATATTTGTAGTTTCTTTGGCCGCTGTTTACGAACGAATTTCCCCTGGTGGGACTATTAAAGGATTATTCTATTCTTTTCTATATTGAGAAATGTATAATAAGAATTATCTTTTATGTGTATTCTTACATATTGAGAGAACGGTGTGCCATTTCTTAATGACATAGTGATAGTCTGATTTTATGACACTGTGTAATATTAGGTTAGGTCAAATGAATTGATAATGGAATTCCTAGGTCTAGTGTTTCCATGGAAACGGCTCTTGGAGCCCTGGATTATACTGACTCTCCATAGATTAGGACCTTTCCTATCTGACCAAGACGCATCGGAGTCTGGAAACTTCCCCAGGGAGACTTATTTACAGATGGAAAGAGATTAGAACAAGTCTGTTAAAATCTTCTAAAATGCTTAAGCAGTTGGGGGATGGCAGGTCAGCTTTACTCAGATCCTGGCGACACTGTGAAACTCAGTAGCTCCTTGTGTTTGATCAAACTCAAGTAAAAAATCAACCTCCAAGAAAATGAAGGAATCTCTCTCACCTCTTTATTTAAAAAGTTTTTTCTCAACATTTTTTGCCGCCTTCAACGTTTTTGGGGATTTTGACAGGCTGTGTGGACCTTTCAGTGGGGTCCAGCTGTCAAAAAGGCCTACACCCAGAAAGACAGCCTCTTTATAATAGGATTTGGGAAGCTGGGAAATTATTACAGAATTGGAAAGAAGCAGTGATCATTCCGATACGTAAACCAGGTAAGGACGATACAAAACCAGAAAATTATAGACCAATAGCTTTGACCTCTAATTTATGCAAAATAATGGAGAAAATGATTAATGATAGCTTGCTATATTATATAGAAAGTAAAGGATATTTATCTCAGAATCTAAGTGGATTTAGGAGAGGAAGATGTACCATGGATCCAGTTTTAGCTTTAGAAAATGAAACTAGAAAAGCACAGGTAAATAAATAAAGTGTAATAGTGGTATTTTTTTAGATTGAAAAAGCATAGGATTTGCTATGGAGGGATGTTTTTTTTTAATTAAATTGAAGAAAATGGATATAACGGGTCGGATTTAAAGATGGCTAAAGGATTTTCTCTTAAATAGACATATGCAAGTAAGAATAGGGAAGACTTATTCTGGGAGTTACATGGTTGATAATAGAACCCCACAGGGGAGTATAGTAAGTCCATTATTATTTTCCATTATGATCAATGATTTACATAAGGTAGAGAGGGGAATAGCATGCTCACTTTTTGCAGGTGATGGGGCAATGTGGATAAGAGGAAGGAATTTAAAATGTATTGTAAACAAATGACAAAGAGCTATTTTAAAAGTTGAAGAGTGGTCACATAAATGGGGATTTAAGTTTTCTGTTGATAAAGCTAAGATAATGGTTGCTACAATGAAAAGAGTTGGTGTAGATGTCTCAATTAAGTTGTATGGAAAAGAATTCGAAAGAGTTAAATACTTCAGAGTATGGTTTGATGAGAAAGGAACGTGGGCAATACATATTCAAAATATAATACATAAATGTAAAAAAGGTCTTAAATAAGATGAGATGTTTAGTGGGAACAGACTGGCGAGCAGTTAAGATTTTATTGAAGGCCATATACATTGGTTTAATTAGGGCAATATCAGATTATGGATGTATAGTTTATAACTCAGCAGCAGAAACACATTTTAAAAAGTTCGACTATATTCAGTACCAGGCTTTAAGACTCTGTACAGGTGCAACAAAATCAACACTGCTTCAATTCAAGTAGAAATGGGAGAAAAGCCTCTTGATATTAGAAGGGATCAACTAATATTAAATTATTGGGTGAAACTGCAAGGACTTGGACAGGATCATCCAGCTCCAGAAGTTATAAACCGTGTTGGCAGAAGGTCAAAAAGATCAAAAGCTTTGGATGGGTAGCAACCAGGAAAGCAATAGAAACACAAATTAATCAGAGTATTATTAGTCCTGTTGTTCCATTTTAAATAATACCACCATGGATAATTCCAAGCATAAAAGTAGACCTTTCTTTATTATGCAGAAGAACTTCATTTTAGACTCTCATATGGTACAGGATGATATTAATTTATATAATGGATATGTAATTTTTTTTTTACAGATGCTTCAAAAAATAATAGTAAACAGGTGAGTGTGGCTTTCATAATTCCAGAGTTTGGAGAAAAGTAGGGAAAAGGATAAATAATAGACTTTCAGTATTCACAGGGGAAATGTAGGCATTATTGTTAGCTGTTCAGTGGGTGGAGGAAAATAAACCATTACGTACAATAATCTGTTTAGATTCCAGTTCATCATTAGTAAGCTTGGATAACAGTCATTCAGAAAGCAGACCGAGGGCCTGAAATTCACTTTCAAAAACAGGAAATCCCCCTCATATATGTCTGTATGGGGGGGGTTGAAATATATTGGGGGGGGTATTACCGAGTTTGCGGGTCTTATGTTCTACTATTAATACCTCGCATCACGTTTATGGGCAGCTTTCATTGGACTCCTGCAGCATTCTCATCTTCATTACTCTTGTCCATTTCTTTGTTTCACCTCCTCTGCCTGATCTCTTCCCTCACACAGAAGTTAAAAAACTAATATAAACTTTTCAGGAACTACTTGTGGTATTTTTGTTGTATTCTTACCTCAGACTGATGCATGTATTAACTTTCTTTTTTAATCTTCCTTAGTGGTCCTCATAGCTGCATCTGTGGCCTTTTTGTCTCAATTTTGTCCCTTTCTTGGCCTCTAACACTGCATCTTTCTCCATTGTAATAACTTTGACATATAAAAGTCAAATAAAAAATGCTAATTTATGCTGCACTGGCATTAAAAAATTATCTGAACTATTTACATTGCAGAAGTTTTTTTTTCCAATTCTCTGGACTGCATCTTTGCTCTTTTTTTGCTCATCTTTATCTCTTATATCCATCCTCTCTAATTACTCTGATTTCTGTCTCTGAATTCTTTTATCTCAAACTGAGGAATTTTGATTAATCCAAATTTTAACATAAAGAGTTTCTGTTGATGTGGCATCAAACACAATTGAAACTATATACATTAATGTATCTGTTAGCTCACAGTAATAATTAGTTTTGGAGGGGGGGTTCTCCCACATTCTGTTTGGTCCTCTGTCCTCTGTCTTCTCTGGTTCATCTCTTTCCATTTGATAAGAGCTCTGTTGAGGGCCAAGCTCTGAAATCAGCATCAGATTGGTGAGATTTGTGTTATTCAGAGAATTTCTGAATTTAGTTTTTATCCTGTTTTGCGTGCTGAATCCACGTTCACATGACGCACTGGCAACTGGGATGACTTAAGCAATCTTAATCAGCTTCTCCATTTCAGTGAACACACCCCTATGGTCACTCAAAACAGCCTCTGCAAACTGCTGAAAGGTCAATGAGGCATATGATTCACTAAAAACCATTGTTTGCTTTAGCAAGGCAAACTCAGAGCGTCCATCCACTGCACTTACATAGTTTGAAAAGTGTGCCAGAAGGTTGTCGAGTTTTTTAAGGCCATAGTGAGAAAAATTATCTGACTTTTTTGCCATAATGGGTTTTTTTTTGGCTCCAAAATTGAAAGTTCATTTCAATTCACTTGTATTTATATAGCACCAGTTCACAACAAATGTCATCTCAAGGCACTTTACTACAAAAGTCATCACAATACAATGATACAAACATTCCAATCAGTTAAGTTTTCTATGTAAGGAATTACAGCAGACTGCATTGAGTCATCGGCGTGAGGTTGTGCCCAGATCATGCAGACTCCAACCACAGCAATTCCCTAGCAATCCCTCATACTGAGCAAGCACGTAGCGACAGTGAGAGGAAAAACTCCCCATTAACAGGAAGAAACCTCTGGCAGAACCCTGGATCAGTACAAGCGGTCATCTGCCACGACTGTTTGGGGGTCTGAGAAGACAGAAAAGAGACAGCATGGAGGATGCTCAGTGACTTTGAGCATCATCTGGACCAACGCTCCCCATCCAGCAGGGGGCATTATAGCTGAGCAGGGTACCAGACCGGGTAGAGCTTCCATGGGGAGAAAAACACTGAGAAAAAACTGGGTTTACAATCGCATTAACAGCAGAAAAAATATATCTGGAGAGTAGTAGAAAAGACAAGTAGGTGTGTTAGGGTTGGCTGAGTCTAAAAAAGGATAATTTTTTCCTAAATCTTAAGTCTATTAGCAATGTACTGTGTGAGGGAGATGGAGTTGAGGAGGGCTGCCGGACCGGGCTGAACACTCCATCTCCCTCTACTCCCTGCATGGAAATCCAGGGGGAAATTTCCATCACTTTCTAGCCTTAAAACCTGGTGTAAATCTGTTTCTGTCCTGATTCATGGTTCAACCTCTGTTCAATTCTCTAATAGTTTTATTCTGGTAAATTAATTCATTACTGTTAGAAAACCATGACAGAACATCCAGTGTCTCAGAGGGGAATCTTCTCTCAATTTCTGTTACTAAAGCACTGAGCTGTCGTCATGTTAAAATTACAATTTAAGGTAATTTTATTTTGCTAAGGTTTATGTGAAAATGATATGTGAAAGCATATAAATAACATTGGAACCTTTTACACAAAAGTTTTTGTCACCAAAAAGTGGAAGGACTGTTTTTTCTCTTCATTTATATAATAACAATAATGTAAGTTATTTCTTAACTTACATTATTGCTGTGGACTGTTATTTTGTTATAAATAAATACTATAAGATATAAGTATTCTTAATAATTATAATTATTTATATATATATATATATACTTTTCTTTTTTTTAACAACCCCCCGCCCCCCCTTTTGAAAATCTCCCTAATTCTGAGGTCTCAAGTTTGGCAGGTATGCTGTAAATGCGCATCTTCAATAGCTTTGGCCATTACATTTTTTGCTGAATCTGCCTCACGTTTTCTTTTTATTGCTGCAGTTTGAGACACACCATCAGCGGGACGGCGTAAAGTTGATGTTTTGTAGCATCGACTTGCAAAAGGCACAGCGGCATACGTTTTAACAATAGAGCAGTTCATTTCACCATTATTATTTTCAAGCCAGGGATATAGTCTCAACCAGGTAGCCTGAAACTTATCTTTAGGCTGCTCGATAACATTACTATCAGTGACGCTACCTCTTTGAAATTCTGGAGGATCTGGATTATTCACAGCATAGCTGGAATCAGCGCTGCCTCCCGAAATGCCTCCAGTGCTTCCTCCCTCGCTGGGGATTTCTTGTAAAGTTTTTTTTGGAGCAGGTTCTTCTTCGTTGTTAGGTTTCCGTTTTAAACAGCGGTCCATGTTTGCGTGCAGGCGTTAAGTTCGACAACCGAAGCACTGCTTTGCTAGCAGGAGACTCAGACAAGTGAGCTCGTACTTTGAAAAGAGAAGAAAAAAGTGCGGCGCGCCAAAAACCACCAAGATCAGGAAAGTTTTCTTCTTTGTGTGCTTTTAATAGCTCCAATACAAACGTCCACATTTGCTGCAGGCTATGTGGTACTTTCCCGCATTATAAAACTAGATTTGCAAGAACCGACCATATAACGCGCAATACCCGCAATCCCGCAGTGAATTTCAGGACGGGAGACCTGATATCCTATTTGAGGTGTTGCAAACTATATTTACAATAAATATGACGGGATTAGTAATCAGTTTTATTTGGGTACCAGCACATTATGGAGTTCCTGGAAATGAACAGGCAGATAGAATGACAAAAGAGGCTGCAAGAAGAGTTCACGTAGATTTAAACATTGAAATCAGAAGAGCTGAAATGAATTAATAATTATTTATTATAGGAAAGCACCAAACGGGAAAATGTCATTATTGTGGAGTAAAAGAAACTATAGAACACGTCTTACTATATTGTCAAAATTATATCTAAGAAAGGAGACAACTAATTTAGAATTTGGAAAGAAATAAGATGAAGTTAGACATCTTTTCTTTGCAAAACGATGTTTTGCAAAGAAATTCGGATGTAAAAGTGTTTTTGCCTTATTTCAGTTTCTAAAACAAGCACATGTGTATGACAGGATATAAGGTTTTTTATTTATTTATTTTATATATATATATACAGTGGGGCAAAAAAGTATTTAGTCAGCCACCGATTGTGCAAGTTCTCCCACTTAAAATGCTTCTTAAAGAAGAAGTTACAGGTCTGTGAGAGCCAGAGATCTTCCTTGTTTGAAGTGAGCAAATACTTATTTTCCACCATAATTTACAAATAAATTCTTTAAAAATCCTACAATGTTAATTCCTGGATTTTATTTTTCACATTCTGTCTCTCACAGTTGAAGTGTACCTATGATGAAAATTACTGACCTCTGTCATTATTTTAAGTGGGAGAACTTACACAATCGGTGGCTGACTAACTTTTTTGCCCCACTGTGTGTGTGTGTATATATATATATATATATATACACACATATAATATTTATATATTATATAAAATTAGCTTTTGAGTACTATTCCAGTCCACACTCCATGCCAGTTGGTGGCGGTAATGCACCAGATCCTACGAAGAAACAGAAGAAGAAGAAGAACAACAACAACAGCCTCTGGCCCCCGGACCGCTTTAGATTTTTTGAGAACGAGGGAGCTTTGGCCTGCCTGATTGTTCCTTCACTGTCCGGAATTGGTTGAAATCTTGGCATGTGTGTTTTGGTTGCTGTCTTTTCTGAGAGATTTAGTAAAGTAAAGGTAAACACAGTAATGGGTTTTCTATAGTTTCTTTCCTTGTTAACATATCAGAAGCAGCGTGGAGCTCTAGCTGTGGTTCTTTTCTGTTTTGACAATTTCACTTAATTAGCGATTGGTTTAGCTTTTTCTCCGGGGTAGAAGTGCATTTCTGCAGGTTGTATGTCTAAGGGATAATATCTGGATTGAATGAGCACAGAGGTTTTGCTGTGAGCTGCAATTTTGTTTGTTTTTTTATCTATCAGATTGCCTAAAAGGTCGGCCATTAAATTCAAAGAAATATGGCCATAAGTATTAAGATATGCTCCTTTCTGGGTACCCAAATAAAATTGCTTCCTTTTGGGGAAGTCTTTCAACATGCAGAGGTATTGAAAAGAATGACAATCATATAAAATGACCAAATTTCAATCAGCAATTAACACAAAAGCTTACTTATTGTGCACGTTTCAAGTCATAAACTTGCTCCGACGCGATAAAAGCCGTTCCTTCTCAGTCCATAAGGGTCTAATAAGGGTCTCGGATCGAAGCTCATACTCCATTACAAAAATAAATCCGTAAATTTAGGTTAGAATCCGAGAAAAAACCGAAAGATACTGTATTTCCTGATTCACCAACGGGAGATGACGCTTGACCCGTGATGTCATTTCCTGCCACAGTGTCTAAAAATCAATTTATTTATTTTTTTAACTGTTCTGTGGCGCCTTAATTGACTTTTGGGACAGTTCAAACCTTTTGATATCTTTATTTAACAAAAAACACACTTCATAGAGGTTCGTTTTAAAATTAGTTATCTTAGAGAGAAAAAAGAGGTCTCACTTCAGCATACATGAATAATAGATAGAAATCAATGAAATAAAAAATAACATAAGATACTAAATAGAAGAAAACTATATATATATATATATATATATATATATATATATATATATATATATATAAATAAAAGCAAAAGAAAAGAAATACCTGGGATTTTCCTTTCATTTCTGTTCCCTTCTCTTCTTTTTTTTTCCAAATGCAAAATAGACACATATTTTGCGTCAAACAGAATCCATTTGGAAAGTGGTTACGACAGTGATTGTCTGCAGTTGGTGGACTGTGTGTTTTTCTGCACTAAGCGATGTTCCTCAAGGGGAACTGATGTTTGGATCCACATGTCAGTCCTTGCCTGGTTTTGTGATGGATACGTCTATTTTTGGGCTGAATCAAAACCTGAAAAAAGTGGCTTAAACCAAGCTGAAAGATGCTGAGAATAATTTTTGGAGTTTGCCGTTTGGCGATAGGTTGGCTGCCATTTCGGTGAGTTTTTTAGCATGCTGAGTTTGGCCTTTATAAGCAATGTTAGCCATGAGAGCTAATGCCAGGCTATAAGGTGCACAGAGACTAGCAATATTTAGACAGATGGGCTGCGGTTTGGTGAATAAAGAGCCACTTTGGGGTTTATCTAGCACGCATCTAGACGCTTTTGTGCAAAGGCTGGCTATGAAGAACCAGTCATAACTTGCAGTGAATATGGACTTTTGAGAGGTCTCAGAATGCCTACTGCTCAAGAAATAGCAGTGATGATTTGACTGATAAACTGATGTGAGTTGCTGCCTTGTGAATAGACACTTTAAGATGTCTCTCAGATTTGCCTTGCTAAAGAATGGCAGAGATGACGTATCTGATGTGTATTTGCTGCAGCATTTGTGAATATTGGTGTTCAGAATTGCCAAGTGGACTTCCTCTGACTTGGAGAGTTGCAGAGTTGAAGTATTAAAAGCCGCCATAGAGAATAGGACCGTTTTCCTCTTACAATAGCCAAGCTGATTTCCTCTAGCTAATGATAGCAGAGACGTGATTCCAGTTTTAAAACTGATGAGGAGCTGCAGTAAAACGGTGGAGAGACCCATTCATAAGTTTCCGCTTTCTTGAAAGGGGAACTGAATGGCAGCATTTCGGCAGAGCGGCTGAGCGCACCTGTAGTACAGCAGGTGTTTTTCCGACGCTGTGGCGTTCTTCTGAGTTTAAAGACATTTTGTGCTGCGTGGGGTACACCTCTGATGATATGAAGCACTCTGAGAGGCTTAAAGGTGCATTTATTGACGAAGCGCTAAGGCGCTGTGTTATTGCGAAAACACTGGCATCTGCTTCCAGAACATTCTCCTTTCTGTAGCAGGACAATGATTGTTTTTTAGCAATGAAGGAGCTAAAGAAAGAAAGATTTTCACCACAATGGAGTCTTTTGTTACAGAACAGAAGGCGCTGAGGTCTTAATGGGCTCTGGATGAATACATCTGGAGTATTAGCAGTTTTTTAAAGTGGCCTATCACTGGTAGGTGACAGCTGGGTGAGCTGCGGGTTTCTTCAAAAAGTGTTGGAGACATAATGGAAAATGAGAAAAAATGTTTGTCAGCTGCTGTAGCTGTAGGATGGACAGATGAAGATGTTTGAAGAAAATGGGTTAATGTGTCTCGCCATTGGCTCTGTTTCGGGGAATTTGATGAGTTTAGCGCAATCTAATGGGTAAAAACACAGAAAATGTAATTTCCCTGGATTGAGCTGCCCTGAATAAATTTTTGGTGTATTGCAATATAACATCTGCAGTATTTTTTTTCAACCATACTAAACATCAAACTGTTGCTGCTTCAACAGGAAGCACATGATTTCGGTTAATTAAAGGCTGAAGTGACCAATTTATCAACAGGGGTCGGATGCAGGAGAATAGAGATGGTTGACAGGAGACCTGAAGACAAAAAGTATGAACAGGTGGTTTGAGAAGTTATTTGTACATAACCTTTGTTTGTCAGGGTGTATTAGACATTTAGCTTATTCAAAGCGATAGAGAATACATTGTTATCTAAAGAGAAGAGGTACTAATCATCTAAATGGCTAAATCAATAAATGCCTCTGAGAAAATATAGAAAAAAATACATAGAAAATTATTACACGGAAAATTATTCCGCATTAAATTTACATTGATTTAATTAGTACTAAGTAGCTGTGTTGTTGTTGATATTAGCATTTGTATTGTACAGAGACGTTGTTGTTTTAATTCATTGCCTGATTTAAGGGTCTTTTCATGCATAATTGACCTTTGTGGATTGTAATAAATGCAAAACTTTGGTAAGTGGGAAGTTGTGACTTCCTAAATTAAGATTTAGTGTTGTGCTATAATGAATTAAGTCCTTAAATTTAAAAAACCGATATATTTTAAGTAGTTTTTTTTAGCTGATGCTAGTTAGCTTAGCAGCAGGTTACAAGTCTATCACAGATGTGAGATGAGCCCTAATTTTTGGGGTGAAGAATGATTACACAAGCTTCAAATAATTATGATTACCTGATCATTACTCGCAAACCATAAGATGCATGCTTCTCTTTTTGAATTCTTGATTTAACTTTAACATCAGCTTAGTTTTTCCTTTTCTGACCAGTATATAGAAAACCACAAAAATAGAGAACCTTTTTCCTAAAGAAATTTGTATTGTACAAATTACAGTGCTAGGATTGAGTTATGCAAAAAGATCTTTGAATTTAGAGACAAATCTAGTAAATATTACACAATTTTTCTTTACAGGTATCACTTTTTCACATAATTTAATTGAGTGAAGTTTAAGCAATTATCGACCGTTCTAAATTTGCACAATTGAATTAATTACTGAAATCATTACACCGATGTTTAGGTAACACTCAAAATTAAGTCATGTTTGTAATTCTACCAAAAGGATTCAGTCATTGTGAAACAAAGTAATTAATTTTGTTTTGCCCCATGTACTATACAGTACTATATGCTGTCAGATAGAGGTTGTTGTGCATACAAGACCCTTGAGAACAAGCAAGATCTTGAGGTTCCATTATGTTTACCTTTTAGGTGTTTCTTCTTGTCCAGCGGGGGAAATGTCATTAGTAATACCAACTTTCTGAGAATTTAGAAAAATTAGATTGGACAGCTAGGTTAAAGTAAATGTTTTTTGTAGTATTAACTAAGGCTTGTTGGTTCACTAAACGTACTTTTCAGGAGAACCAATACTGAACGCATTATTACAGTTTAAACCTCAGAACGAACGAGAAGTATTCAATTATATTTTAACCATTTCTGGGTATTTACAGTTTACAGTATTTACAGAGTCATTTTTAATTATTTAATAGGAGTTTGCTGCAGTAATGAAATGGGTAGTGCAATACCTCTCAACAATGTAAAATTGATGACCAGATACATAAATAGATAACTTTGGGAATTCAGATTGTATTCTCATTACACAGCATTTAGTAAGTGTAACAAGTACGCTTGTATTGCAAATGGAATAGAAAACAATTTAAAAGATTTTGGGAAAGAAATCATAGCTTTATGTGGTAAGTTTATGTTATTAGAACTCCAAGAGAATTAATTAAAAAATTTATTCAACATGTTGATTACTTTAGAAAAGGAGGGTTTAATCATGTCAGATTTTTTTATTTTTAGTGTGTGGAACCGACATACAAAATTTTATCATCTAAATTTAAAGAACTTTTCTTTTTTTCCTCCTTTTTGTTTGTGCAGAACTAGATCCTTGGCTATGTGGCGCTCTCTGATGTATATTTCTCTATTTTTTTGCTTGTTTGGTTTTTCTCTCTCTTTCTGTCTTTCTTTGTTCCTTTCCTCATTTCTTTCATTCTTTGTTTTATTTTTTCTTCCAATTTTTTTCTCAATTTTTTATGTCTTCCTTTTCTGCAAGAGCAGAAGTAGTTAGACTTTTAGTTTTGTTTCCTGACAGTTTTCTTACTTATTCTTAATCTTCTTTTGGGGCATGTTTAAGACTCTCCTTTCAGAAAAGGGGGGATTATGATAATACGTATTTTCATTTTTTCTTTTTCTAACTTCATGTTTACCTTGGAGGGAAATTGGATTTAGTTTAGGATGAGCATGTATTTTCTCAATTTTTAGCAATCTCAGATTTGTCCCTTTTTGTCAGGTTTTGTCTAAACTTTGCATAACCTCAGTGACATATAGAACTGTGCTACACAAGGACCAGACGCACAGAGATTCATATTATATTTAGAGCTTTAATCTATGGGGGGAAACAATTGTAAACTCTGAAAAAGATTTGAGCATTTCTCTCAATCTTCACTCACTTGAATGTGTGATTAACCCGGAAAAGACCACCGCATCCTGCTGTGGGTATATATTTCTTCAGCAGTTAGAAGGAAGCTGGAGAGCGCTGATGGGAAGTACAGAGCTAAGTACAGAATAATCCTAAAGGCCTTGCTTGACAGAGACGTACTGACGCAACGCCATTATCCATTGACGCAAGGGCTCTCCGTCACCTACGCAAGGACGCACAGAGTAAAGCCCCATTTTTTAACTGTCTCCATCAACGGAGAGTGTATGCATCTCATTGGTCAGTTCAGACAGAGATCGCTTCAACAAAATGGTGCTCTATAGTCGCTGTAATCAGTAGTTAATGCAGCGTTGAAAGAATAAGACATTGACAGGATAATTTATCTAATCTGTTCTTTTGGGGATTTTGAAAACAAGATGTAGAAAAAGAACAAAAAAGGCTGCTCTGTTTGTTTCTGTTCCGTTTCTGTTTGTGTTTGTAGAGTATTCTATGAGCTGCACTTCTAGTAAAAAGCTTTACAGCTTAATCAAAACTCACTTTCTGTCGTCCATTGCTCCTTGAGGGGAAAATGTGTTCACAAGCCTAGGAAAAAACTGAAATGATGCTGTGATAGTAGGCAGAGTCGGCATGAAAAGTTAGCAACCCCTGCTGTCCTAGTCGAGCAACGTTGAAAAAACATGGAAAAAACGGAGAACCATAAACGAAAAACGTCTCCGTCACTACGTCAGCGTCTGAGTGCAAATATGCAGTCAGAGAAGCATAAACTAGGCTTAAAAGAAAACCTAGTAAACTGCAAGGGTCCAGACTGGGCTGAGGGACAGGACAACGACCATAAATATAGTGCCAGTGCTACAGTGGCAAGGGTTTAAAGTTGAGGTTTTACTGTGAAAAAAAAAAACTAGGTTGAAGTATTTTTAATAGCAGCACTTTACCTCAGGTGGTCAGAGTGTAAGTGGCTGATGTAGATGAGATCAGCTGCACAGAGTCTATCCAGGCAGTCTTCTGGGGGCTCATGGAGAAGCCACCAGCCTCGGGCAAAGGCGGGACCCCTCAACCAGGGGTCGAACAGGAAGTGCTTCTGTCCCAATTGCAGCTCCATGCAGGCATGGGTGAGATACCTTATCTGAAAAGGTTAAAGCTTAATATTTTCAGTAACAGCTCTAGCCTTCCTTTCAAACCTGGAGTAGATCAACCTTGGTATTTAGAAAGAAAGGCCCTACCTTAATTTCTTCCTCCTGGAGCTCCAGAGGTTCTCTCGGGTCAGCCAGCCAGGGGTCAATTGGACTTAGCTCCACCAGCTGGATGCCCCCATCATCCAAGATTTCAACTTCTGTGAGTGTAAAAAAGGTAATGGTTTAACAACATTATTCTATTACAATACCCTTTATGCATTTAAAAGAATTGTAGGAGAGATGAAGAGAACACCCTGGACAAGTTGTCCATCCACAATAATTCAACAAAGAAAAAAAACAGGATCAAATGGTCATTAAGAGAGACAAGTTAACACAGCAAGGATTTTTTTTCGTCTTAGGGAGAAAGCCTTGGAGAGAATATAGGATCTCCATACACAAAGGCCTTAGCTGTGATTCAAATGTAGCACCCTAAAAAACATTCTCTAAAGAAAAATGCATAGGTTTGCACTGAAAACCTGTTTGCTTTTTCAGTGTTCTTTGTCTATACATATATAAATCCCCCTCTCGCCCACGGTGGGCAATTTTTCCCCATCTATTCCAAGCTCGGGTCCTCTACCAGAAGCTTGAGGGTCCTGTGCAGTAATTTGCTGTTCCATGTATTGCACTTTTCTGGACTAAGATGTCTGAGTTTCTTCCAGGGATCTGCTGGAGCCATTCCTCTCTCTAGCTCCTATCTGAGCCCTTGGTATTTCTCAGGTTTCTCGTTTTTCTTCTTCTGGATGTTACTATCACTATTGCCACATCCACCACAATGGCTGTCCTCTGCTCTTTATCAACCACCACAATGTCCGATTGGTTCGCCATTGCCATCCTGTCTGTCTGGATCTGGAAGTCGCACAGGATCTTTGCTCGGTCATTCTCCACCACCTTTGGAGGTGTTTCCCACTTTGACCTTGGGATTTCATGCTCATGCTCCACACATATGTTTCTGTATACTATGCCAACCACTTGGTTATGACGTTCTATGTATGCTTTTCCTGCCAGCATTTTACATCCTGCTGTCATGTGCTAGATTGTGTCAGATGACTCTTTACACAGCTTACACCTTGGGTTTTGTCTGGTGTGGTAGATCTGGGCCTCTATCGCTCTGGTGCTCAGAGCCTGCTCCTGTGCTGCCAGGATGAGCGCCTCTGTGGTGTCCTGTAGGCCAGCCCTCTCTTGCCATTTGTAGGATTTATTTAGACAAGCCCCTTAAATTATGTTCAGGTGGTTTATCCCTTGTAGCGGCTTGTCCTCCCATGATGGGTGCTCCTCCAGCACCTCCTCATCTTGCCATTGTCTCAGGCATTCACTAAGTATGTCATCCATTGAAGCCTGGTCTTTGATGTACTTATGGAGCTTCAATGTTTCATCAGTCCTCTGCCTCCCTCCTTACGGCTTGCGTACAGTCGCGGGGTGCTGGATTTTGAATGGAAGCCACCATGCATGGTGAAGAGGTTTTGTGTCTTAACATCTGTGGTCTGTATCTCATCCTTTGACCATCTAATTATTCCCACGGGGTATCTGATATCTGGCAGGGTGTAGCTGTTTATTGCCTTGGACTTGTTCTTCCCATTGAGCTGGCTTCTTAGGACTTGCCTCACTCGTTGGAGGTATTTGGCTGTTGCTGCTTTTCTTGTTGCCTGTTCGAGGTTGCCATTTGCCTGTTGTATTCCCAGGTACTTGTCCTTGCTATAGATCCTGGTGGTGTGGATCAGATAATCTATGTCCCTTTCACTCTTAGCATACAGCTTGATGTCATCCATGTAGAGGAGGTGGCTGATCGTAGCCCCATTATTGAGGCATTATCCATAGCCAGTCTTGTTGATTATTTGGCTTAGGCGGTTCAGACCTATGCAGAACAGCAGTGGGGACAGAGCATCACCTTTGTATATTCCACATCTGATGGACACTTTTGCAAGTGGCTTGCCATTGGCCTCACGGGTGGTTCTCCACTACCTCATCGAGTTTGCAATGAATGCTCTAACAGTCCTGTTGATGTTGTACAGCTTCAAGCATTCGATGATCCGTGTGTGGGGCATCAAATCATAGGTTTTCTTGTAATCAATCCAGGCAGTGCACATGGTGGTCTTTCGGGATTTGCAGTATTGGACAACTGTTCTGTCAACCAGGAGCTGGTGTTTAGCACCTCTGGTATCTCTACCAATGGCTTTCTGTGCTTTGCTCATGTATTGATACGTGTGCCTGCTTATCTTAGCCGTGATTATGCCTGACATGAGCTTCCATGCTGTGGAGAGACATGTTGTTTGGCGATAGTTGGATGGGACTGCACCTTTTGTGGGGTCCTTCAGGATCAGGATAATTCGCACTTTGGTTAGCCATTGTGCATGAGTCCCATCTCTTAGCAGCTGGTTCATTTGTGCTGCCAGGTGCTCATGGAGTGCTGTTACTTTCTTTAGCCAGTAGGCATGGATCATGTCAGGGTCTCGTGTTGTCCAGTTTTTCATTCCTGAGACTCTTTCTTGGATGTCTGCCACTGTGATGGTAACTTGATTCTGCTCAGGGAGGTTGCTGTGCTCCTCCCTCAGAGAGGCTAGCCATTAAGCTCTGCTATTATGTGCTGCCTCCTTTTCCCTTATGCTCTTCCAGTATATTTCAGTTTCCAGGCTTGGTGGGTCTACTTTGTTGCTATTCCCCTGCCACTGAGCATACACCTTTGCTGGTTGGGTTGCAGATAGCCTGTTTGTTCGCTTGGCTTCATTGTCTTTCGTGTACCCCTTTAGGCGGCTGGCGAAGGCTTGAAGTCTTTGTTTGGCAGTTTTACGTGGTTCAGGCATGGAAACCTGGGTGTAACTCTTCGGTATTGGTTGTTTCATTGTACCTCTCTGGGCCTCTGTCAATTGGCTCACTTCTCTCCAAGCTACCTTGATTTTAGCTTCCAACCCTCTTTTCCATGGTGGGTATTGTTTCTCATGGTTGCTCTTATACCCAAGCATCTCTAGGATCACTGCTGTTGAAGTGTATATATCAGCTCAATGGTTTCAGTGATTGATGTGGTAGGGATCGCTCTCAATGCTGCATTCACCGTTTCCAGGAGACTTTCCGAGTGTACTTCACTTAGCTATTGTAGTAACTTTCTTTCTCAGTACCGTTGTTTCGCTCATAGGGGGTCCATACCCGATCACTGGTTTGGGAGTTGGTATAATCTCCCCCTGATCTGCCGACCTGACTCCTAGCCATTCAGCAAAAGAAGGTGTGGCCTCTCTGATTAGGGTTACTTGAGTAGTATCATTCCAACAGAGCCGTGTTCTCGCATCTCATCCATTTTCTGTTCCAGTAGCTCATTTTTCATCAAGGTGACCTGGTTTCCCAGCACCTGACGCAGACCTTGTCCAGGCAATGTCTGAGGCGGCATCTCATATATTTTGTTGTCTTTCATTATGGTATGAGGTAGCATAAAGGCTCTTGCACAAGGACCCACACTGGATGCAGTTTATAGTTCCTTTGCCCGAGGTGGGAATGGAGCCTGGTATTCTCGCTTAATGTGTTTTTCTGTTTTTTTTACAAATACTTATTTCAAACTAATACTTGAATAAATTTTTTGTATTCGAGAGAAAAAAAAAATTTACATCAAAAGCTGCGTTTCCTCATGAGACCACAGTGCACGGACCACAGATGACCCAGTGAGTGAGTCAGATTACCTTTTTTTGTAACTTAACTTGGTTCCAGAGGCAGTTTATAAGTTTCGGGAAGCAGAGTATGATCAGGAGATGCAAAACTTTACACATCCGAAGAGACAAAAGTGCTGTACAGATTTACAAACAAAGCAACACACATAATCAAACTACAGACAGGATGTTTACAGTTTCTGATCAATTCATCCAGAAGGCCAATTTAAAAAGATGAGTCTTAAGATCCCCTTTAAAAGCTTCTAATGAGCTTGCCATCCTTACATTAAATCGATGGCCGTTTCATTGTGTAGCAGCAGCAACAGAAAAAGCCCTGTCACCACAGGTTACCAGTGGCCTTAGAACAACCAAGAGTAGTTCATTATCAGATCTTAAAGTTCTTTGAGGGGCGTGGCAATGTCGCAACTCAGACAAATATAAGGGGTGCTAAACCATTCAGACATTTAAAAACAAACCTCAATCAAATAGTTGATTAGTGAACTTTGGAGCAGGAAAACTTGCCCAAAATAACCGAAAATCTCCTGTCGGACAAATAGGAGTGAAACCAGCTAAGAGCTTTGCCAAACAGGATAAAAGAATGTCGTGGTCCACAGTATCAAATGCGTCTAACCCCTGCATCAGAAATTAAAAGCAAATAATTGAAAAATATAAGAAGAGCCGTCTCATTTTAAAATTGGAGTGGGTTTTTCTGTGATGTCATGCAACTGTAAATGCTACAAAAGTTGAAGATATACAATATTTTCCTTAATTTTTGAAATTAGGGTTAGAATTTAGAAATTGGCCAAAAGTTTGAAAGAATAGTAGGATCCAAATCCTCCTTTTTCAGAAACGGTTGGACCACAGCATGTTTAAAGGCAGCTTGGACACAACCCAAGGTCAACGAGGCATTCATTAATTTCAGAAAATATGGACTAATAGTACTAAAAACTTCTAATAATAATCTAGGTGGAACAATATCATAAGGCAAAAAGAGTGTTTAAGCCTTTTTAGTAATTCCCAGAGCTAAGCAGCAGAAAACAGAGCAAACTGCTCTTGAGTCCGAAAAGCAAAGTCACCCATTGCTGAATATGTAACTGGCACAGAGTAATCTGATATGGGCCTTACAGTGCATACCTTTTCACAATAAAACTTAGCAAGCAATTCACAAAGAGAAGCAGACCGGACCAAAACAGTGGAGTCGCCAGGCTGCACGAGTGATTTTGGTGAATTAAAAAGAACACAAAGCTTGCCACTACAATCAGAAATAAAGTTTGAAATAAATCAAGTTTTTTCATACAAAAAGGAGAGTGATAATCAAATAGATATTGTTGCAAAATTTCCAATGAGATATGAAGCCTTTTTCTTTTTTCCACCTTCTTTCAGCATGTCGGCAGATGCGCCTCTGAGCACATATTTCCTAACGTTAATGTTTGGTTAAACAAAGCTCCTGCCATTTGATAACTTAGCTATTTATGGAACCAAATATAAAAGATAGTGTCTGCTGCTGAGCCGCTTCTTGTTTCTCTGCCAAAAAAAATCCCTCTCAAGTTCTGTGTGGAGCGCATTTCACAGTCAGTGCTGCAAATAAAATTTAAATGGTACTGCCATGGAAGTTCTTTCCCCCCTCAACAGATATGAATACATATACATAATATGTATAATATGTATATTATACCCCCTGCTTTGCAAACCCTTAATATATCAGGGCTTTCCACAAGCGCCGGCTGGCGGCTATATAGCCGACTTTTCAATGAAAAAAAACGTCTTTTACTTAAGAATATTTTTATTTTATTTGTATACATATTCTGGTGTTTACGACAAAGTCAATAAATGCACATGAATATCGTGCTGTTACTTACATTTACATTATATGGTCAGCACCCCCCCCCCCAAAAAAAAAAAAAACCTGGCTACTTTCATATTATTGCTGGCTAGTCTGTGTCTATTTGGAAAGCCCTGTATATATCTACATTTTACGTCGCATGCAAACCACAATTTGCACAAAAGACGCAGATTATTTACTTATTACCCAGTGCAAATATGACGTGCCTTTGCTTCATCTTACCAAGTTCCTCCTGCAGGAAGCTGTCGGGTGGGTTCACGTATTTCATTGATGAGACGTTTAGCTTCCAGTTGTGCTTGGTGCACTTAACCGTCCTGTGAGAACAGAGCAGCCTCAAAGCTGTGATTAGGTTTCTCATTTTGAATATTTTGGTGTTTGTTCCTGAGAAATGGCCTCACCTGCTGTCCAGGTCTTCTATATCCTTGATAAACAATCCTCCTTGGTGTTTGCACTGATTCCTGCATGCTTTAAAGCCTTCACTGCTCTTGTAGATGATGTAACATTTCCCATCCTCTGGGTTTTTCTTGAAGTTCACTCCGTCTTTAAGCGAGTCTACCTCTTCAGCGTCTAGCGACAGCACCACCTTGGATTTTTGGGTTGACATTTTCCCTAAAAAATTACTTCATAGTCAAATAAATTTTTGATTATTTTTTGTTTTTTGTGACAAAAATTTAAATCATTGAAGTCCTCAGTGTGATGCGGCTAAAAATAACTTTCGATACACTGGACATTTCAGGACAAAGCTTTCTGATCTAAAATTTACCCCATAATTACCCAAAGAGAAGAGGAATAAAATGATTATTAAATTTATCTGAATCTTCATTTTTGTAGTTTTATGTCATACTTTCTTACATCTTTAACATCAATTTTCAAACCTTGCCATGAATTCTCAGTTGGCTTCAGAGCTAGACTTTGGCAGGGTCATTCCAATACATGAAAATGCTTTGATCAAAATAATGTTATTGAAGCTCCTAGCTGATATTGAGTTGGGAATTTGTTATTTGACCAGTGTGTCCTCCTGACCAGGATGGAACAATGCAGGGACTGTCAGTGTGCAAATGCTGCACACTCAGTTGACTTTTTGAATTTCAAATCTTCACATTTGTTTTTTTGTTTATCTAGAGTGAGTCATAACCAGTGTTGGGAGTAATGGCGTTTAAGTAGTAATGCCGTAGTAAAGGCTCGCTCCTGAAGGTGATGATTTTGATTAAGATTTGGCTTTTGATAAATCCTCATGCATCCCAGAAAATACCTATGAATTCTACTAACAAAGTAACACAATGATTTATTAATATATCTTCCTAATATGTTACATTAATTTTTGTTCATTAAGTTCCAGTTCCTTTGACCAGAATCACACCAAATAAGTCTTAAAACATCTACAGCCAGTTACATACTGCTCTATTTAATGTGAAATATTACAGATGCATAGATTTGAAAAACATATAGACAGATTTTTCTTTTTTTCTTTTTACACAAATTTGTGTGCCTTAGTGTTTCACTTTAATAAAAAGTGTGTGAATGTATGACCAATATTTACTTTTTGTATATTTGTTTAGTTTTCTGCATACAGCTTATCTTATTGGGTCAAGTTCAAATACCAAATGTTCTAAAATACTGTGAGTTTTTTTTGGTCATTGAGTAAAAACAATATTTGATGTTACAGATATTATAGAACATAACTGCATTATTGGACAAAAAATAACGCCACACTTACTTTGGTGAGTAACTAATTACTTTTACAATGTAGAAACTGAGTTACTAACTCAATTACTTTTTGGAAAAAGTAATTTGTAACTATAACTACTGTAATTACTTTTTTAATGTAAGATGCCCAACACTGGTCATGACTGATTAAGCTCTGTAACTTTAGAAGACGCGCAGACCTCTTTAGTTTCATCAGTCTCATTAGTTTCCACCATGGTGGCTACTAATCTTCCTGGGTTCCAATCAATAAAATGCAGTAATCATGAACAGTATCACAATGACAATTAAGCTACATTTGAAATAATATTTTCCAGATAACATTTTTTTCTACAGCAATTTGATATTTAATAGAGGCCATGATAAAGTGCGGTACATTTCAACAACATAAGTAGAATATGAACAACATGGTGACGTTGCTCTGGACATGCTTCAGCTTTAGGAAATCTGACTCTGGATAATGCTGCCTGCATGGTTTATAGAGTGTGTGTACACTGCAGGCATTGCGTTTATCACTGACAAACGAGAAATATAATTCACAACATTCTAACCTAATAGTACTTGACTAAGTAACAGCCATAGACTCGATATGTATGCTGTTTTGTCCCCTTTATTTTTCCAAAGACGCAACATGAGCCCATGTGTATTTACCCCTCTCTCTAGCAAAGTCTTCATTTGAATACTGCTCCTTGCGCGTGTTATGAATTGCTCACCCAATCTTAGTTGATGACCCGCAATTGAAGGACAACCCACAGAATTTTCACGGTGCATGCATTTGAATCCTACTTATTTGGAATTCTGATAAATGAGGCTTTTATAGATTGACTACTTATAGAATAGACAGTGGATTTTAAAATAGCTCAAAGTATGGCTGGGCGATATGAGCTAGAATTAATATCACTGTATTAGATTGCGGATCAGGCCACATTTTTCCGTCCAAGCCCAGCCCATGTGTGACAGAGCAGTATCCGAAACCGACCCAAGTACAACAGGCATTAAGATATATATGTCAGAGTCCGACCCGGGCCCGACACAGGTGTGCACGGTTTAATAAATCGAGGGTACGGATTCTTACACCTGAAAATACTCTTTACACCTGACCCCGTATGGGCTCCTCTGGTCCAGATGTGGAATTTTTCCTCACAGAAACATATGCAGAACTAAGGGTCTGAGAGGGGGACAAGGTGCTGCTGATGCTGCTGACACATAGAGCTTAAAACGCATTACGCACATCTTTCGTTGTCCTGGCTAGTAAAATGCATTTTCCCGCACACAGGAAGACATATTTGGGGTAATATTTTAGATTTATCTTAAATACAAAAACTTGCTTTGCGTTTTTTTAAGCAAACTTTTATCAATGTTTTACTATAGCCTATATTTATCCTTTGTCTTTCATTTTTTATGTATTTCTTTTTAACGTCCTATTTATATTAGTTCCTGTTTATTTCCTATTTCAACTTCTTTTAATCTCCTTCTCCTGTGAACGAGCCCTTGGGGGTGGGGGGCGGCTGTGGCTACTCTCATAGAGCTGGATGGAGGCTCCTCTGATGTGACCAAGCCTGATCCAAACCCGAGCATCCTTTCTAAATATCTGACCAAATATCCATGCTCTTCATGGTATATTGAGCCTTTCATCTTGATAATGGTAAGTGGTCTATAACAATGACCACATCACCCCCACCCCCCCTCAACAACAACTGAGTGGGGTTAATATCTGCTCTGCCTGAGCAGGACCTGGGTGGGCAGAGCTGTTGGGTTACAAACGCTCTGGTCCAGCTGCTGCTCCGTTGCTGCATTAACAAACATATGTGGCCCGCATTAGAGTCTAACTCTACAATAACACCATGAAAAGTCACTTTAATTTCACTAGTCGCATTTTTCTGAAAAACAGTCGCTAGATGAGTGTAAACACTTGCTAAACATAGCTACACAGTTGCTGTTTCCCTCTAGATGTCACATGACTGTGCGTAGTCACGTGACTCAAGGAAACGCTCATTTCTTAAAGGGGCAGGAGCCCCGCTAAACTAAAACACATCTTTTCTTTTTTTGTACCGCGCAAAATGACGTCGTTCACAGTCAAAAATTTCGGTATCTGTACATTTTTGGTATACCGCCCAGCCCCAGATTAAAGCCTTTCAAGCATTTGACAAATTTTATAATCCTGTCTTACTTAATGTCAATGGCCTACTTATTTTAGCAATCTTGTTTACATTGTCATGCTTAACTTTGAAATTAAATACATCTTGAAGTACATATTGCCATATTTGGTTTTAAACAAAGTGCCACAATGCTCAAAAATCCTTTAATAAAAAGCTTCTTTTTTCCTGTGTAGGGTCTTCAACCCCCAATGTGAGAGGGTGCTCGCTGCAGAACCACAAAGGTGGAGTTGAACAAGAAGGTGGAGCTGCGCCAGAGTCAGGGAGACTAACCTCGCCTGTTGGTAGATGCTGGATTGGAGACCAAGTGCATTGTTATCGATTGTGAGCAAATGATTGAACTCTGACATAATGGCTTTAAGTAACCCAACGAAGATAAATGCAATTCTTAAGTTAAAATTGTTTCCAAGATATATGTGATTATGTCGACATAAGCATTAAGCTATTTTTTAAATGTTTATCTTGCAATGCGTGGTAAATGTCAGTAATTGCAACTTGGTACTTCTGCTAACGTAGCTAGTATGGTAGACTTTCCCAGTGCACTTGTTCAACACTACATAAAATAAAATAAAAATGTCCTCAGCGTGTGTTCTTATTTTTCTGGACTATAAGTCGCTCCTGAGTGAAATCTTTCCTCTAGCCTTTAGCCCGCGATAAGCTTTCTTTGTTTTATTCATTGAATTGGTGAATGTTTGTACCATTGTTGGATAGTACTGACGTTTATTTGTGTAGGTGTGTATAAGTATTTATGTAGATGGGCACCCCACTCCCCCCTCCCAACCAGGAAGTTGCACACAGATGTTGTTCAGCTAGAGCCCACCAGATCCTCAGAGACCCCATTCACCCTCACCATGGGCTGTTCACCCTGCTGGCGTATGGGAGGAAGTTCTGCAGGATCCACTACAGAACAACCATAATCAGTTACTTTCCCTTAGCTATCAGATTACTGAATGCGAAATGACTCTAACTTCATTCACAATTTACACTGAATTATTTCATTTACACTATTTATATATTTTATAGCTACACTTTCCAGTCTTTTTCTAAACAGGTTTTACTGTTTTTAATGTCACCTTTGTTTATTTTTTGCCAGTTGCCGGACAATGGCTGCAGGTGGCCTACAATGATGCTTTTAGTGTTCTTCTTAGGAGGCCAAGATGGACTAGTTCAAGTGAGATGTTTGTTAGAGCTGGAGTTACGACACTGCAAGCCACATTGCGGAAATGTATGTAAAGCTTCATCTGAAGACTTAACATGTCTGAGAATCGAGTGATTGTGTAACTTATTAATATCAGTTACGGTGCTATTCGCTACCAGTCGGGTCTATGGAGGCACTGGTGTAGTTGCCTTATTTTAAAGTGACTTCTTAGCTTTTTATTGTCATTGTTGTTGTTTATGCTGTTGTTGTTGTTTGTTTACTTGCCCTGGACCTTGAGTCCGTAATAAAGATTTCAATTCAATTCAATGGAATTTTATTGCCAGTACAATGGGTTTTTTTTTCTGGTGCAATGACAATACAGGAAGTCTAAGTGTGTGTATGTATGTATATGTATATATATATATATATATATATATATATATATATATATATATATACATATATATATTAATACAAAACATTGTACTGGCAATAAAATTCCATTGAATTGAAATCTTTATTACGGACTCAAGGTCCAGGGCAAGATATATATATATATATATATATATATATATATATATATATATATATATATATATATATATATCTTGTTGACTATGTTCATTTTTTTCTTCGTTTCAAACAGTACATAGGTTTTCTTTAAAAAGACAAGGTATTTTTTTCCCCCAAAGGATGGAACATACCTGCTAACAGTTTCGACTGCTCACTACAGTCTTCCTCAGAGCGTCATCTGACATGTTGCTGTCGTGTCATGTATCAGCTGGGCTGGTCTGGAGGTGTGTCGTTCCAAACACCCAGACCAGCCGGGCTTCCCCACTCTGCCACTGAAGGATGGAATCCCAGGTGTGAGCCAGGGTGTACCCCCCCTCATCCCTGTTGATGGTGTCGCTCGCCCGCTTCCGGATCTCGATGGACTCCCTGATCCATCTCTTAAATGTTTTGTTTTCGGATGTAATGATCCTGCCCTTATCCCAGTATTTTAAAAGAAACCCTATATATATAAATATATGTATATATATATAGTTTTGTGTTTATTCATCCTTATAAAAGTCTGTTTTGATTTCTGGTGTGCAGGTCAGCTCATACAACTTATGGTGTGTACTGATGCTCCTTGTAAATTAACAAGTCAAATTAAACACACATCCTTTACTTATGTTAACTATATGCTGTATACAGTTATTAGATTACAGTTTTGGATTTATTTAATACATGTATTACAGTATTAATGTGATCAGCATGATGTGATACAGGGGGATGATTTAATAAGTCTGTTCTTCTTCCTGCTCCTTTTTGAACTGATCATTCCCCCCTTGTTTTTATATGTTTATATAAATTTTTTTTTAACCATTCATTCAATGCCACAAGATACAAGAGTCAGTTGAATAAAAATAAAGTTTCTCAGTCACAAACTGATGTTGCTACCAGAACAAGACTGATACCCTGAGATATTTGATCAATTTTGAGGTTATGTTTTATCCAGAAAACAGTAGGGGAAACAGGCCATGAGACGGGTGATTTAGATCTTTTATGATGTTAGCGGCCCTGCAAGTACAGAGGTACTTTAGAATATAATGAATAAACTTGTGATTAAACTATTAAATGATCTGCTAGTAAATTCATACATTGCAATGAAGTTTTTTTTAAGAAGGATTTGCTTGTAAGTTGATTTGTTTGCAACAAAGTTTAAAGAAAGGAAAAAAAGTCAGCGGGGGTGGGCTGAGCTGGGTCTGACTCATAGACTGTAGACTCTGGTGGAATTGGCGGGGCTGGATCTTGTGCTGCTCCCCCTTCTGGTGGTGGATTGGGCGGGGCAGACTGGTGCAGCTCCACCTTCTGATTCAGCTCCACCTTTGTGGTTCTGCAGGGAGCACCACTTACCAATGTTCCCAGATCCAGGAACCGCCCCTGGCGTTAGTTCAAGCGGCTGATTGTTCTGAGTAGGTTAGAGAATAGCCTTATATAATTATCGATTATAATTGTTTTAAAAGAACAAGCTAATGGTGCGTTCAGACCGCAAGCTTTGTAAGCTCATTGGCAGATCTTTCTCTGCTGGATGTTTTAAACACTTGTGGATCGTGGTTGGCTAGGCAACGTTGGTCAATGTCACTACAGTAAAACGCTCTGATTGGTTGCCGTGCTGTGTCAAGAGCGTTAAGACCGTCAAAAGTTCAACTAGCTGAACTTGTGCGTTGCTAGCGTTATGCGCTTTGAAACTTGAAACACATGAAAAGCTTGAAAAGTTGACGGAGCCAACCCTCACAAAGTGCAGCAGAGACTGAGACGCTCCTCCAACGGCCTCAACCGTAGACTTACTGTAACATGTAAACTTGACACTGTTGACGCTGACTAATCCTGCGGTCTGATTGCACCATAATGCACCCAGAAAGTGCTTATTGTAAGGAATGAAGCGGAAGCCAACTTCACAGTTTAATGGTTCTGGAGAATTACTAAGTAGTGGGTGTGCCGGTGTTGCGTAATAAAGTGATCTTCTGCCAAAAACTGATCAGCAGTCATGGTAGCCTGCATGGATTAGGTTACTACATTTCTAGATGTAACTTCTGGCTTAATATTCGGCGATTAAAACATTATTGACACTGAAAAAGCACAAATATACCTGTGAAGTACTTTAGCATTTGTCTCAATTTTTTTCAGTGACTTACCATGTTGTATGTTTCAGAAGTTGTTTGAAATGTTCAGCGTTTATCAAAAAAGAGTCACTATATGTAAACCTGAATGTAAGTGAAAGGTGGTCTGTGGTAATAATTGGCTGTAAAGTGTAGTCAGTAAGCTATAGCCTTGATATTAATTTTGACATTAATTTAAAATGAACATAACGCTGCTGCATTGAATGTAAAGTGAAAAGTTATATAACTAACTAGAAAATTTCAGGAAATTTTAAAGGGGCCTGCCAAAGTGTGCAGAGTCACTACCAACCCCAATAAGAGCTTCTGTTGACAAATTCAGCAAGGGTTTTACCATATAGGACTGTGTAGTACTGTATTGTATCATGTAGTACTGTATTGTACCATTTAGTACTGTGTAGTACTGTATTGTACTTTGTTGTACTATATTATACCATGTAGTACTGTGTAGTACTGTATTGTATCATGTAGTACTGTATTGTACCATGTTGTACTGTGTAGTACTGTATTGTACTTTGTTGTACTATATTATACCATGTAGTACTGTGTAGTACTGTAATTTACCATGTAGTACTGTGTAGTACTTTAGTGTGCCATGTAGTACTGTGTGGTACTGTATTATACCATGTTGTACTGTGTAGTACTGTATTGTACCATGTAGTACTGTACTGTACCATATAGTACTGTGTAGTACTGTAATTGACCATGTAGTACAGTGTAGTACTGTATTTGATCATGTAGTACTGTGTAGTACTGTATTATACCATGTTGTACTGTCTAGTACTGTATTGTACCATTTAGTACTGTGTAGTACTGTATTGTATCATTTTGTACTCTGTAGACTGTATTGTACCATTTAATACTGTGTAGTACTGTATTGTACCATCTAGTACTGTGTAGTACTGAATTGTACCATCTAGTACTGTGTAGCACTGTACTGTACCATGTAGTACTGTATATTAACATGTAGTAGTCTGTCGTACCGTATTTTACCATGTAGTACTGTATTGTACCATGTAGTAATGTATATTAACATGTAGTAGTCTGTCGTACTGCATTTTACCATATAGTAGGGCTGGACGATACAGAAAAAGAGCATACCGATAAAAAAATTGTCATAACATTTAGTCATAATAGTCATAATATTGTAACCCAGATAATTATCGATAAAAATCACATAATGTAAAAAATATATTTTAAGTGCCTCCCCAGTCATTTTGTTATTCTTCAATGAACTAATTTTAACCAAGAATTAAACACTTCTTTTTATCATAAGTAAGCTTGTAAGACAAAGAACCAAACCAAAAGACCTGATTAACATCAGTAAATACAAAGATTACAAAAGTAATATTATTAACCATTATATAATATATATATACATTTTAATCATGTTAGTAATTTAAATTAAAGTCTTATTTTTATGCTTTTTAATCTTTTAAACATTTTATATTAATGTCTGAAATCCTTGGTTTAGTTTGTCCATAAAGCTTATTCAAATTCACTTCAGCTCTTTAGCTGTTGGCTAAAGCTAAAGCTAACAAGCTACTCATCAGTGTTGATGGAGCCCAGAACACTGCAGCTCAGTCACTGAGCCGATCCCAGCAGGTCTATCCAACTCCTGTTGTGTTTCTTAAAGCGTTTTCCGATTCTGAGGACCGGGAGCAGAACCGAGGGGAGATTTTAAAAGTCACAGATGTTAGCAACGCGACCTGGGTACATTTCCTGTGTCTCTGTAAGAGATTCGTAGCGAGCAGGGAGTGGGAAGTCCTGCTTAAAACAGCTAATCGTAGTTTTATATTTCGTTCATTATTGCTACATTAAGTGTTTTAGTCCGTGGCAGATCAGTTCAATGAAAAAATGAGGGGAAACTTTTTTTTCCTATCGAACTTTTTTATCTACCCCTTTTTTTTCTATCGCACCACACGTCTATCGATCGAAATATATTGCTATCAAATTATCGTCCAGCCCTACCTTGTGTAGTATTGTATTTTAGCCTATAATACTGTAGTATTTTATTTTTCAATGTAGTAGTGTGTAGTACTTTATTGTACCATGTTGTACTCTGTAGTACTTCCTTGTACTATATAGTACTGTGTAGTATTGTATTTTAGCCTGTAGTACTGTGTAGCATTTTATTTTTCAATGTAGTAGTGTGTAGTACTTTATTGTACCATGTAGTACTCTGTAGTCCTGCATTGTACAATTATGTATGGTGTAGTACTGCATTGTACCATGTAGTACTCTCTAGTACTATATACTGTGTTTTATTAGCCTTCAATGTATAGACTGTGAGATGAACTTTGATGACCTCTGATCAAAGGTGCTCCATTGCCGAGCAACAAATGACAGTGACAGCTGCAGCTGAATGTGACACACTTAATCAATTTACATGTCCCTAATCCCCTTTTTTACAAAAAAAGTGCTTCGAACAAATCGTTCCCATTCGAAAAATGTACAAGGTATCCGAAAAATTGTTGAATTGTGAGCGAGATTTATCCTTCTTCTTTGAAAAACTCTCAGCACAACTCTCTACCTTATTCACAGTCCGAGAATGAACGAGAGAGAGATGACTAAGAACATCTCTCGATTTCAGAAAATCCTAAGCAGCCTCAATGTTAAAGTATAGGATGAAAACCGTCAGATTGGCTTCTACTTTGAGCGCTCTGGAGCTTGCTGAGAGAAAACTGTGAGACATAGGGAAATTCGCAAACTTTGTGTGAATCAGAAAGGGTAAGTCTATGTCATGACCAAAAATCATGTCACTAGTGTGAAACATGTGACCGTGACGGCGAGTTAAAATATTACCATCAGGTTCCAAAATGACATCGCTGCACACTCTACTTAATCTGCTCCACTGTAGAAATGGCGATTTGGTGTAAACTTTGGGTCGAGCAAAGTTAAATTGTGAAAAAAACGTAACAGCTATCGATATCCGTTCTTCACTGCTGAACAGAGCAGGGATGTAGCTACACCCTGAATTTCAATTCCAATTCAATTCAGTTTATTTATATAGGGCCGTTTCACAACAGATGTAATCTAAAGGCACTTTACAAGAAGAGTAAACATTTCAAATGGGGTTGCTAGGTTATTGTATGGTGACACAGTAAATCCTCAAAAATAGTGGATTTTCATGATTTTTGACTTCTGGCTCCATTCATTTCCTTTGGCCGTGGTTTTCCGCTAATTACGTCGGTTACTCCAATCGCCAAAAAAAGTAATCGCCTGGATGGCATGATCGAGCCGATATATATATATATATTGTGGGGGTGCATGCTACGCTACGACCCGCATTAATTTCCGAAAATGTTCAAAAGTGAATAGTAATAGCTGTCTGCTCAAGCAATTGCAGTTTTTGTTTTGCCAATATTTTAATGACATGCCTTCAACATGTCATGCTGGTTACATTGTTTTATTTAGTTGGACATAAAATTACAGTTCATAGTTTTTTTCGCCTTTTGATGTCGCTAAATAAACTCAGGCCTGATAGCGCTCCGGCACCATCCAGGATTCCCGTATCAGATTCATGTATCAGTTACTCCACGTGCGAAGGAGGATCTTTGTTGACATCTTTGTGCACAGTAACCTAACAAAATTTATGGCGGCTTTCGAGACGCAACGAACACTACTTTAACATTTGAAAACTGGGAGAGCTTTAGAGAGAAACTTTTTATATACCACTTTTTATTGACAGTGAAATAGAAATTTTTTGAAACCCCTTTTAGATATGTGAAAGACATAAGATTGATTCAACGGTGTCATGGCCACAAATCCGCCGGGAACATTTATTGCTACACCTAAAGCCGACCTTTCAATCATAAAATGTTAACAGCTTTCAAAAGTCTGGAGGCCAAGACTATGTTCATCCAAGGGGAGTTGGGAAAGATGTCTCTGAAACAGAAAACCATGTCTGTGCTAAAAGAGGATGTCAGACAAGCAGAAATACAGCGTGGTTCGTATCACCTGTGAGGAATTGCAAAAGAGAATGACTGCAAAGCTGGGTAACATAACATGCCGTCATTTTGCTGCTGATTAAATTAAAAGCAGTTGTTTGGATAGGATTTCCAGCTGCTGCTACATCGTGTATAATCAGGTGTTGATAGCGATTTGGGACATCTCTATCAGAACGCGAAAACAATATAACACAGAGGATTTTAAAATAGGCAAACCTCACATTTTTTAAATAAACATTCTCTAAATTACAAATATGTGATCAAAATTTAAACAATTAATGTTTTCTTGTTCATGCCCTTTAGCTAATGATTAGGCTACTAATTAATTCCTACTTACTATTTGAGTATTATAAGTGCCACCTACTGACCAGTCTTGGTATGTCTGTAGTCTCAGTTTCTTCCCACGAGCTCTGCTGCTCTACACATATATGCTTCTGTAATATAGGCTGTAATGTAAGAGTGTTAGTAGCTAGGTCTCCTAGTAGCTAGGAGACAGGTTAATGTTAGTAGCTATGCTGCTTTAGGC
>JAPXFQ010002142.1:0-135045 GCA_028564705.1 Apricaphanius iberus
TGCTATATCATATTCCCTTATTAATAATACTTTGGTCTCATAATATAATGTTTGTTTTTCTCTTTTCTGAGTCCTGAGTACCCCTGCAGAATGTGTCGTCCAATTAGAGATTAGTTTCTGCCAGTTACCTCAGCCTTATTTAGTATCCATGTTGATAGGAGGAGTATATACCAACATTACCAAGTATGTCATTTTAATAACATAACAATACAAATGCACCCTCTAAAATGCAAAAACTAAACTATTATTTAACATTGAAATATAAGGTAAAAGTTACTTCCCGATTTCTGTGTTCTTTTATTGGACATCCACTCCTTTTCGAATCTAATCCAACTGTATTGTGCTGAGAAATTATTTCACCCATCTAATTCAAAAAATAATCCCAGGGGAAAGAGCAAATCCATGTTATTTTGGTCCAACACCGTTGTTCTTCCTGAAAACTAAACAAAAACACCTCCCTCATTGATGGATTTAAAAGCAAGAGCAGGCTCAAGAGTTTACTTTTTGTCTACAGTTCAACTGATTACTATCCATTTGCTTGTTCAACTAAATTGATTCTTTTATTTACTTATTTTATTTATCAAGTTTAAGACATACTTATATGTCTGTTTTACTATGTCTCTTTTTAAATGTTATCAATTATTCTATTATCCATTTCAGCTTTTTAATCATCTTAATCCGTGAAGCACTTTGATTCATTCTTTCTGCTAGAAATCAAATACAATTCTGACTTACTATTGATTTAGCTGTGCCATTACAATTCATCCTATCTTAAATTTAGTACATCCCTGTGGATGAAACGTAAAAATAAAGATATCATTTAAGTAACCGTTACAGTTGTGCATTACTAAGGAATGTATCCTTTGTATTCCTTAGGTGTTGAATTTGCTATGTAAATAAAAAATAAATAAATAAAAAAAATAATAATAATTTTTCTCTCTCACCAGCCAGCAACCCCATGCTATAGGCCCAGTTCTTCCTTCCACCTAACTTTCCAAATTTGGTTCCCGGTAAATGGTGGTGTCTAACCTGGAGATAATTCAGGGGAAGGCACGGGGGTTTCAGAGTTCAAGCAACAAGGGCCACCTTCGATCAGAAAAACAGAAACTCTTGTGGTTAGTTCAGCAACAGTGACATTGAATCAGCAGCCTTTGATCGTCACTTCTTCAGCAGAAATTGTCCATATTACACCAGCCAAGTGGATTCACACATATTGTCCTTGAAAGTTCAGTTCAGCATGAGGAAATGTGCTCTTTTTTGAGGGTGCCCCCTGCTTCACCCCTGAAAATATTCAGTCACTGTTGCCCCCCTTGTTTTGGGAGCAGAGCACAAGACAGAAGAACTTCTGCGCTGGTTGTATAGATTTTTCTTTCTTTGGCAGTTATGGCGGGCACCTGGCACTATCCGTCATCAGCCCACGCACCCCCTCCCATCACATCTCCCCAGGAACATAAATTACATCTCAAGAATGTTATCTGAGGGGTTCTCTGTTGGCGGGATGGGAAAGAGAGAAAGAGAGAAAAAATATATAATTAGAGGAAGAAAAAGACAGACAGAGAGTCGATCCTCTCAGCCTATTCAAATCAACTTTTATTTAAACTTTTTATTTTCATATTCATTAATCTCCTTCCTCAAAAGCTGAATTCAAATATCTTTTCCACTCAGACTGCCTATGTGGGCCCTATTTTACTTTTATTTTAATCAGTTATATTAGCAATAATTTCTTCAGTATTAGTTATGGTGCAAATATACTAATTTATAGGTTTGCTCTCTCCAACAGGGATGTTCATTAATCCTTATATGTCTAATTAAACTGTTGTTCTAATGCTTCCCCTGCTTATTTTAATTAATGTTTCCTGCATTTTTCATCCAATTTATATGCTATTTCTGCTCTTCCTTCTGCTTTCTTTTCCTCTTCTCTTGCTTAGGTTCATCCCGTCTAATTTCTGTTGCGTCTGTCACACTCCTTGTACAAATTCATCTTTCAGGCATAACTGCTTGATCTTTTTGACCCATGATATAGAGGTTATTCCACTTAACCATCTTTAGACACGTACTGTTCATCCTTGAAGCCCCCCTTTTTTTTACTTTCAAAATGTTTTTTTTGTTTTTTAAACATATGTGAGTCATTATCATTCCTTATACTTTGTCAATTCAATGCCTTTCTCTATTTTGTCAATTTGATAAATGTCTCTTTCATCTCATGTGTAAATTAAATATTTATAAAGATTGACCATCGCAATCTTTTATCAACACACTTAGTTCTTTTTAGTGATTTAACCATTTTATATTTATTTCAATTAAAAATCTACTTGCTTTTCAATCTGTCCTTTATCAATACAGCTTGTATTTTTATTCTTATTTAGCCAATTTAATCCTGTTTCAGAAACCAACTATAGAGATATTCCTAAACTATTCAAATTTTTGCACCGTCCTCCATTTTGCAACTTGGTTGAACTTGTCGCTTGCTCCAGATACATGTAGTCCTCTCGAGCTTCAGAATTATTCTACCCTATTTTTAATAGGATCGCAGATCTGATCATTAGTGAGAATTTTCGGTTTTCTTTTGAGCTGGTTCAGACACATTCTGAACAGCGTCCTTTAAAGGTATTTTATAATCCATTGAAAAATACTTCTTTTACTTAAAACAATAAAAATAGCAATACATCTAGACCGTTCAACGTGAAGAGAAAAAAAAATGCAAATTCTTGAAATTACTATAAAAACTCCTGCTTTTGAATTCGGAATTCTTCTATTAAATCTTAAACTAAAACTTACCAAATTAGACTCGCTTAGGAGTAACTGCTTTTACTTGTTTGTTTTTAATTGTCACATGAATTATTGTCTTAATCACTGTAAATGCTTTTCTTGTGTTAAATACTGAGCTTTCTTCAGCAAAATTAGTAATTGAACTAAACCTGTGTTTTTTACTCATTTGTCCCTACATTGTTGTATTTTTCTTGATTAGTTTCTTATTGTAACTGCTCATTTGTATTTTAATCATAAGTAAAGCACCTTGGATTGAATTGTGTTGTAAGTGTGCTATACAAGCAAAACTGCCCTGGCGCGCCTTCTTTTTGATTAGATAGATAGATAGATAGATAGATAGATAGATAGATAGATAGATAGATAGATAGATAGATAGATAGATAGATAGATAGATACTTTATTCATCTCCAAGAGAAATTCACAGTTCTAGCAGCTTACGGGAACACAGGGGCATGCAGGGAAAATACAATATAAAAATTTAAAAGAAGAACTAAGGTCAAATATAATGGTATAAAAAAGTATAATGTCTGCCAGTCCAGTTCAAGTGCAGTTGTGCAGATGTCAGTATGCAAAAACAGTTGAGTAATGGTCAGTTTGTACATACTTAGAGTCCAACTTGTAGATGTGTGTGTATGATAAAGTGCATGTGTGACCGAAGGTGCATGGTGTGATTAGCATTAAGTCCAGTGTTCTATGGTTGATTTTATCGCCCTCCCCCTAGAGTTGTTGAAGAGCCGCATGGCGTGGGGGAGGAACGATTTCTTCAGTCTGTCAATGGAGCAGGACAATGACAGCAGTCTGTCACTGAAGCTGCTCCTCTGCCTGGAGATGGCGTTGTGCAGTGGATGGTGTGGACTGTCTATGATGGACAGTAGCCTGTTCAGAGTCCGTTTCTCTGCCATAGATGTAAGGCTGTCCAGCTCTGTGCCAACAA
This sequence comes from Apricaphanius iberus, assembly GCA_028564705.1. Lineage (NCBI taxonomy): Eukaryota > Metazoa > Chordata > Actinopteri > Cyprinodontiformes > Aphaniidae > Apricaphanius > Apricaphanius iberus. The sequence continues at coordinate 3,704 of JAPXFQ010002142.1, forward strand.
CAGTTCCTGCCTTCCTCACCAGTTTGTTCAGGCGTCCAGCGTCTTTCTTCTTGAGGCTGCCCCCCCAACACACCACTGCATACATGAGGGCGCTCGCAACTACAGACTGGTAGAAGATCTGTAGCAACTTCTTGCAGATGTTGAAGGACGCCAGCCTTCTGAGGAAGTACAGACGGCTCTGTCCTTTCCTGTACAGGGCGTCTGTGTTGGCAGTCCAGTCCAGTTTGTCATCCAGCTGCACTCCCAGGTATTTGTAGGTGTGAACCCCCTCCACACAGTCACCTTTGATGTTGACAGGCTCAAGGTGCGGCCTGATTCTCCTAAAGTCCACCACCATCTCCTTTGTCTTTGTGGCGTTTAGGAGCAGGTGATTAAAGTCGCACCACGTGACAAAACGTTGGATCAACTCCCTGTATTCCTCCTCCTGTCCACTCCTGATACAGCCAACGATAGCTGTGTCGTCCGCGAACTTCTGCACGTGGCAGAGCTCCGAGTTGTACTGGAAGTCGGACGTGTACAGGGTGAACAGGACTGGAGAGAGCACAGTTCCCTGCGGTGCTCCAGTGTTGCTGGTAACAGTGTCGGACCTGCAGTCCCCCAGTCGAACGTACTGAGGTCTGCCGGTCAGATAGTCTGTAATCCATGCCACCAGGTCTGATCCTACTCCCCTCTCTGTCAGTTTGTGCCTGAGGAGCAGAGGCTGGATGGTGTTAAAGGCGCTCGAGAAGTCCAAAAATGTAATCCTCACAGCACCACTGCCTCTGTCCAGGTGAGAGAGAGAGCGGTGAAGCAAGAAGATGATGGCATCCTCCACTCCAACCTTCTCTCTGTAAGCAAACTGCAGAGGGTCGAGAGCGTGGTGGGTCTGTGGCCTCAGGTGATGGAGCAGCAGCCGTTCCATGGTCTTCATCACATGGGACGTCAGGGCGACCGGCCTGAAGTCGTTCAGCTCCCCAGGATGTGGTTTCTTGGGGACTGGAATGATGTAGGATGTCTTCCACAGCTGGGGGACCCTCCCCTGTCCCAGGCTCAGGTTGAAGATACGCTGTAGGGGGTGTCCCAGTTCCTGCGCACAGGTCTTCAGTAGTCTGGGGGAGACCCCATCTGGACCTGTAGCTTTGCCGGGGCGTAGCCTCCTCAGCTCTCCACATACCTGAGCTGCTGTGATGGTGGGTGGTGTGAGCGGGGGAGGGGAGGTGTCCTCCTCTGTGCTGGAGATGGCTTGTGGGGTTGGGTGGGTGGGGGTTGCTGTGCTCGTAGGTGCAGGGAGATCAAACCTATAAAAAAACTGGTTTAACTGGTTTGCTCTTCCCACATCAGCCTCAATGGGGGCTCCTTTCTTTGAGCTGCAGCCAGTGATGGTCTTCATCCCCTCCCATACCTCCCTCATGCTGTTGTTCTGCATCCTCTGTTCTATTTTCCTTCTGTATTGCTCCTTCCCCTCTCTGTGCTGGACTCTGAGTTCCTTCTGTATCCGCTTGAGCTCCTGTGTGTCACCATCTCTGAAGGCCTTCTTCTTCTGGTTCAGGAGGCCTTTGATGTCACTGGTTATCCAGGGCTTGTTGTTAGCGAAGCAGCGCACAGATCTTACTGGAACAACAACGTCCATACTGAAGTTTATATAGTCCGTTGTGCAGTCAACCATCTCCTCCATGTTGTCATTGTGAGACTCCTGCAATGCGTCCCAGTCAGTGGTCTCAAAGCAGTCTTTCAGAGCCTGCTCAGCTTCAGGAGACCACTTCCTGAATGAGCGTGTGGTTATTTGTGACCTCCTCACTTTTGGTGTGTAGTGAGGTTTGAGCAGGACGAGATTGTGGTCTGCTTTCCCCAGTGCAGGCAGGGGGGTGGCACTTTATGCATCCTTGACGTTTGCATACATCAGATCTAAAGTCTTATTTCCCCTGGTGTTACAGTCCACATACTGGTGGAAAGCAGTCAGTGTTTTTTCCAGTGTAGTATGGTTGAAGTCCCCAGAGATAAGCATTAGAGCCTCAGGATGCTGAGTTTGTAGTTTAGCTGCAGCACTATGTATGACATCACACGCCGCCTCCGCGTCGGCGCGCGGAGGAATGTGTGAACAGTGACAACAATGGCGTGGCTGAACTCCCGCGGCACGTAGTAGGGACGTAAACTTACAGCAAAAAGTTCAATGTCCCTGCAACAGTGGGATATTTTAACGCTCACATGCCCAGGATTACACCACCGTTTGTTTACATACAGTGCGAGTCCTCCGCCTTTGCGCTTCCCGCAGGCTCTAGCGTCTCTGTCCGCTCTGACTGTGCTGAAGCCCGGTAGCTCCACGTTAGCATCTGGGACGCTAGCTGTTAGCCACGATTCAGTGAGGCACAGTAAACTGCACTCCCTGTAGATCTTGACATTCTTTGTCAGCACAGCCAGTTCGTCGATCTTATTCGGTAGTGAGTTAACGTTTCCCATGATCATCGACGGTACCGGAGGCTTGTATCTCCACTTTTTTGCTAGCCGCTTAGCTTTTAGCAAAGCGCCGGCTCTGCAGCCTCGGTACGGCTTCCTTACCTCGTCAGGTAAACATGGAACCACACCGATGCGGGACTTTGCTCTCAGAGCGTGTAGAAAGTTCCTCGAGTAAACGAGTCTCGGCTTAGAAGAGTCCATATCCATAGGATAGAGTAATACCTTTCTAGAGAACCAAGAAAGTAACAAAAATACCACGAAATAAAAAAATAGAAAGGAGGAAAATTAAGACTAATTTAAATGTTATCAAGTAATTGTCTTAATAGTATTTCTTAATTCCCCCTTTACCAAGCTTCTATTTTTTTATAAATAAAATATTACATCCAAATTAAACAAGCCAAATCCACATTTAGTTAAGTTTGACAAGGTAGCTGTTTGCGTAATTATTTAATCTCTTATGAGTTACTCCTGGTCGTTTTCAAGAGTCGTTTCCAAACTTAAATCGCTCCTCCGAGCTGTTTTTTTTTTTTTTTATCTTTTTTTTTTTTTATTCACAATTGATCTTAAGAGTGAATGCCCCAAGCCGAAGCTTAGTAAAGTTAAAAGGCTTTATAAACTGATGTTTAGCTTCTTATCAAGTTATTTTTATTCAGAGATTTATCAAAAAACCCAAGATTCTTGAACAGACTCCGCTCGCTGCGAGCTCCCCCAGCAAAGAGATTCAGTCTGGTGCTAACGTTAGCCCTTTTCGGCTAACGTCGCTTAAAACAGTTAAACTCTACCACGAAACTACTCAACAAAATAGCAACACATCCTTCGTTAAATAAAGGACTCCACACCTCAATTTCAATTCTTATCAGCGTAATTCACACCACTTTTTCCAGATTTTAATGTGGCATAAAACTAGACGTATCCGTCACAAATTCAGCACGGACTGAAACGCGTACCCAACATCAGTTCCGCTATCTATATATTCTAGAGTGTTTAATTTCTCTTATCCATTCATATATTCTTATCCATTCATATATTCTTAATAATAGTTTGTACTCAAGTTTTTAATAATGATAGTCCTGTTCTCAACACGAGCCCAAAAGTTCAGCTCTCCTCACAACCTCCTGCTTTCACACAAAGTCGAAATCTCACACACACACACACACACACACACAGCGCTGAGATGTCTCTCTCTCACACACACCTTCTCCTCACTTTCTCTCTCCTCTCTGTGATTCTATTTTCTTAAAACACCCTTTTACTCACGTTTTTGGGACTTGAACCCTCAACACTATATTACAATTCTACTCGTATCACCCACTTCTAGATAATTTATAAACCTCAGTTACTTGAAGTCTAGACACAATAAGATTTTTGGTAAAATCCAATGAGCAGAAGAAAAAGTCTGCTTATCTTCTTTTGCGTGCACGCCTTTGTGTCAGTCTCCTTTCGCCTCGGTCAGTTTCAAATCAGCTCCAAAGAATCCTTTTTAGGATCCCTTCTCTTTTATTTCAAAATAGAATTTTGGAGATCCTACCTCCAGGGCCTCAAACCCAGCTCTATAACCCGGTTATAGTACTTTTCTCGTCAGAAAAATATTAGGACGCCACTCCAAGATAAAACATTTATCAGACCCCGGGCCTGCCGTTTTCTAACCTTTATCAGACCCCTGGCCTGGTGCAACCCGGTTGCTTTTCTCAATGCAGTATTCCTCCCGGAGGATTTAAGTGTGTAACCCGGTTACCACACAACTCTATGTTCAGTAACCCTGTTACTTTATCTCATACCTCGTTTTTCTCCACTGCAGTAAATTTAGGAACTTCAGGTAGGCTACTTGAAGTCTGACACAAAAAACTTTTTTGAACAAAGCCAATGAGCAGAACAAAAAGTCTGCTTACCTTATGAAATTGCCGGCATGATTTGTGTCAGTCTCCGTTCGCTTTGGTCCGGTCCAAATGGTCTCCAAGACTCCTTTTCTGTGACGAAAATCCGGGTCACGGCACCAAATTGTCGTGGTCAATAATACCACCCCCAGTTCAGGAGTACTTTAGAGTATAACCTCTTCAGTGGAGAAAAAAGTCAGGCTGAGTCTTAATTTAGTTTCACCTTCTGCAGAAAAGTGGAGAATACTTGTCCTCATCAGCTGAGTCCGAAAGCATTCTGGCCCTCTTCGCAAACAGGCTTGTTTTATTCAATCCACATGTTGGTTCACAGCACATTCACACCAATACATTTGCTGATTTATTTCCCCACACACACATTTCAGTACATCCTGCGAGATAAGGGGCACCTGGTCCTGCAGCTTCATCTCTAATTAAAACACTCCCTCTATGGTACAGCACATCTCATATCAGATACTACTTCCTCCAAGGCCTTTAGCAACTTTCAGCAAGCATAAAACATTTAATCACATTAAAAATCCTCAATAGTTTCTACAAGCAATGGATCTCTTTTTTTCCAGCAAGTTCTAATCTCTCCTTACCTGTGAAGACTCTACATAATCTTTACTGCTGCTGGCCTCTGGCCCTATATATCCTCCCTGACTCTGGTCTTTACTTTTGTGGCATTCAAAATAAATAAAAAATGTAGAAAGCAAAATTTGGAAATAGTATTGGGATGGTTGCAGTGATATGGCTGTGGAAATTAACTTCAAAGTACCTCTTATGCCATAAATATTTTTTCTCAGCCACTTATGTTCTCTTTCCACCTGTGCAGACCCTCCCTGACCCCTGACGCTGCTTTGTTTATTGTGGCAAAAAAGATTTATTTCAAATATGTAGAAAGCAGTTTTACACAGAAATGAGAGAGAATTGAGTTTAATCCTAAAATGAAAAACTAGCGAGGGAAGTAACAGAGGTAACATTATTATTGTTGACCATATTAACATGATATATTGGCATGTATTAACTAGGGTTAATACCTGCATGCAGCAGCATAACTCAATTTAAATCTTGTTTGGAAAAAAAACTGTGCAAAGTTTTTTACCTTTTCCTGGCTCTGGGTGCACATGCTGGTCTGCTCCGCTCAGCAGCACCTATCGATGATCCTTTGGATGCCCGGTGGATGTGTATGCTTAAGGTGCAGTTAAAGAGGGCTTGGAAAAATACATTGCAGCACATTAATGGACAACTGTAGCGGATAAAAAAAAGTGTGGGGGCCAGAGGGCACTGATGCAGGAAACCTGGGGGGGATGTGTTCCCCATTTCTCATTTTAATTTGTATTGTTTGATTTTTATTAACAGTTCAACCTGTCATAGTTCTCTGTTTTGGTTTTATAAATTAGTTATTTTATTTATTCAGTTTAATTATCATTTTAATGTATTTATTGTATGGCACTTCCTTGTTTGAATTTTCCCTTCATGCTGTTAGATTTTGTCACCTTTTGTTATTTCTTCTTATTTATGTGTCCTTGGTTTATTTCTCTTTGGATAGTTTCCTGGTTTGTTTCTTCCTTCTGTTCTCCAGTGTCGCCTTTGGTTCCTCTCAGATACCTCCTCTGCCATATTATCTTTTGTTTCTAGTTTCTTAAGAGTTTTCTGTCTCCCTTGTCGTTTTTCCATTTCATCTTGTCTCCTTGCCACTCTGCTCTTGATCCAGTCTCACTCATTGCACTCACCTGCATCTGCTTTCACTAATTAATCCTGAGGGACACTTTTTGGAATTTGAAAACTCGATTATTTGGCACACTTTCATTAAAAAGTGGCCCCAATTAAACTGGGGTCCCCTTTTTGGGCTAAATTTGTACAAAAGCCTACAATTTTTGCATTCAAATGATGTTCCTATGTTTTGGGATTTTAGGCTGCATCGACTCGCTGACCACTATGGGGGGGTATCATCCTTCTTTTCATGGCTTCCCAATATGTAAAAAAGGATTCCATAGAGGAGGGCGCCCACGACACGCCCCCTTCCCAGTAGACACGCCCCCTTCCGGGTATCCCAAAATTAAATAAACTATCCCATTTTGACGCAATTGTTACCCCAGATCCCCCCCCCACTCCCCCAAGTGTCTCACAATATGCAAAAAATACCCCCTTTTTTACGCAAAGGTTACAGCTCTTACAAGTGACCTCTGACCCCCCCCCCCCCTCCCCCAAGAGTCCCAAAATTGAAATGGTGGGGATGTGAAAGGTCGCCTTTTGCCTAGCCTCTTCGGCCGCCGTTGCCACAAATATGAACCAAACTGGGTGAAACTGGTCGTGCCGCACCCACTAAAGGCCTAGATCATGCTCCCAAAGTCCTGTGTAGGTAAACCCTTTAGGAGGCTAAGTAGCTCTACGGCAGACCTGCTGCGAAAGGACAAAAACTTTTCAGCATAGGAAAGAGCGGCAAGACCTCTAACCTGACCTCTAACCTTTCTCGATGTGGCATGGGTCTGAAACTTGGCGGCAAGACTGAGGCCCAAACCCCGATGCGTGTACCCGAATTTCAGATCCTTGGCTCAAAGCATTGGTGAATTATGAAGAAAAAGGGGCCTGGAAGGCCTTGTCGGGACTAGGGGTGGCAATCTTGTGACTTTTGACGATTCCCAAAGTGCTGCGGGTGTCAAATTTGGCATGGCAGTTGCCCTTGGATGCAAGCAAGTCTTAAACCGCTGGCTCCAAGCGTTGGTGAATTATTCAGAAAAAACGAGCCATGACCCTTGACATTTTCCAAGGGGAAACTTTTTTGGTAGCCCAAATACAAAATACAAAATGTTGCCTGTCTTTTGGGCCACAGCACGGAGACCTTTGACCCTGGGGGCCCCAGAGTCGGAGCAGAGGACCCCCCGGAGCGGGTGAACAATGAACTGTGCGGAAAACCCCCCACAATCCAGTAGAAATTTTTCACACCCTGACTCAAATCCTGAACATCCGGTCCTGTCAGACTTAAGGCCTCTAACACCCTCTGAGCTGAGTGGGTGGATTGGCAGCACATGACCTTCCAAAGGTCGCACGAGTCTGAAATGTTAATATGTTGTTTGGGGGCCCAGGACAAGCATAAGGAAGTGTGCCAAGTGACATAGTCAAATTTCAGACTGCCAGGTCAAAGCATAGCTAAATTATTCACAAATAGTGACTCTGAAGACCTCGGGTGAGGAATTGCTGACCTCTGATCTTTCCCTAGGGAGTCCGGGTCTGAAACTCGGCGGCAAGACTGCAGCCCGTGTTCCAATAAGTTTCCTCAAGTTTCAGATCCATGGCTCAAAGCATTGGTAAATTATGGAGAAAAAGGGGCCTGGAAGGCCTCGTCCGAACAATGGGCGGCAACCTTTTGACCTTTGACGTTTCCCAAGGTGCTGCGGTTGTGAAATTTGGCACAGCGGTTGCACGTGGCTCTCTGATGGCTGCACGCAAGTTTCAGAGCCCTGGCTCAAAGCGTTGGTGAATTATTCAGAAAAAGAGTCTGCGACCTTTGACGTTTCCCATGGTTCTGTGGGTTTGAAATTTGGCACGGCGGTCGCGCTTGGCTCTCTGATGGCCACACACGAGTTTCAGACCCCTGGCTCACAGGGTTGATGAGCAATGAAAGATAAGGCCTCAAAACACATAAATCCCATCCCACGCTCCAAGACAGACAGAGTGGGACAAGGCCTGGGTCCAAAATAGACCACTTTTAGGTAGCCCAGAATGAAGGGGTCAAAATGTTGAAATTGGGTCATAGGTCATGATTTAAATTCGGGCTACTTTCAAATGTCAAAAAAAGTACCCCAACAAGTGGTCTAGTACCTAACGTATTGACCTATTTGGCGGCTGACAGCATAGCAGCTGAGTGTCTGAAGGCTGGCAACAAAGGAGCTGGGATGCTTCAGGCCGGCGGTGCAGAAGCTTGTGTGCTTGGAGCTAGTAGACATGCATTTCCAAAGGCTGAAGGGGTTTCCTGGAAGCCGGCACCCACGTAGAGGACCTGGAGGATGGTGTGGAAGCCGCAAGGATCCACATGAGTCGCTAGAGACCCACATCAAGGCATTGGAGAGCCCATATCGAGGAAGTAGGAACCCACAATGAGGTTCTGGGGACCCACAACAGCACAGTTGGGATCCATGAGGAGGCAGAAGCTCTGGCACTGGGGACCTACAAAGAGAGTCTGCAGGCTGGAACCCACGTAGGAGTTCTATAGGACAGGGTGGCAACTATACCGATCCCACGGAGGACATTGGATGGGTGGTGTGACAACCATCTGATTCCACAGGGAAACTCAGGAAAATGGCCTGGCACAGCTGGCTTGAAAACTACTGAGACGGGATCTGATATATATATATATATATATATATATATCAGAATCAGAATAGGTTTTATTGCCATTGTTTGACAACAAGTTCACAAACTAGGAATTTTTCTCGGTACAATCGTGCAACATAAAACATTTAACATAAATTAAAATAAAATTAAAATAAATAAAAAGAATGAGCTATAAGGCTAAAGTCTTTATAAATATTATAATCTATATGTATATAAAAGAACTATGAAGAGATAAACATCCTTTTAACATAAGAACAGCAGCAGGGTTCCATTCACAGATGTGCAGGTGAATGACAGCAGCAGATCTAAGTGTGGTCAGACCACACAGTGCAGTAAAATAAAGTTACGTAGTGCAGATGGTTATATCCTACATGGGTCTTTAACTGAACTATCGGGTCTTGTTATTGTTCATGAGTCTGATGGCGGAGGGGAAGAAACTGTTCAGGTGGCGGGAGGTGTGGGTCTGGATGGACCGTAGCCTCCTGCCTGAGGGGAGGAGGGAGAATAGTCGGTGTCCAGGGTGAGAAGAGTCAGCTGTGATCCGACCCACACGCCTCCGGGTCCTGGAGGAGAACAGGTCCCGGAGGGATGGGAGCCTGCAGCCAATCACCTTCTCAGCAGCACGCACGATGCGCTGCAGTCGGTGTTTGTCCCGGTCTGCGGCGCCGGGGAACCACACGGTGATGGAGGAGGTGAGGATGGACTCTATGATGGCTGTGTAGAACTGCACCAGCATCTCGGTCGGCACCTTGAGTTTCCTCAGCTGCCGCAGAAAGTACATCCTCTGCTGGGCCTTCTTGATGAGGGAGCTGATGGTTGGCTCCCAATTGAGGTCCTGGGTGATGGTGGTGCCCAGGAAACGGAAGGAGTCCACGATGGAGATGGGGGTGGGAGAGTCCATCAGGGTGAGGGGATACGGTGGGGCTGTGACTTTCCTGAAGTCCATGATAATCTCCACTTTCTTCTGGGCGTTCAGCTCCAGGTTGTTGTGACTGCACCAGGAAGCCAGCCGGTCCACCTCTCTCCTGTAGGTGGACTCATCACCGTCTGAGATAAGTCCGATGAAGGTGGTGTCGTCCGCAAACTTGATCAGCTTTACGGACTGGTGACTGGAGGTGCAGCAGTTTGTATACAGCGAGAAGAGCCAGGTGGAGAGTACACATCCCCGAGGAGTCCCAGTGTTTGTAGTCCGATTGTCCGAGACAATCTTCCCCAACCGCATGTGCTGTCTCCGGTCCGACAGGAAGTCAGTGATCCACCTGCAGAGGGAGTCGGGCACGCTGACCTGGTAGAGCTTGTCTCGTAGCAGTCCAGGGAGGATGGTGTTGAAGGCAGACCTGAAGTCCACAAAAAGGATCATGGCGTGGGTTCCTGGGGAGTCCAGATGCTCCAGGATGAAATGGAGGGCCAGGTTCACTGCATCTTCCACAGACCTGTTGGCTCTGTAGGCGAACAGCAGTGGGTCCAGGAGGGGGGCGGTGATGTCCTTGAGGTGGGGCAGAACCAAGCGCTCAAATGACTTCATGACCACAGACGTCAGCGCCACCGGCCTGTAGTCATTAAGTCCTGTGATCCATGGCTTTTTGGGGACAGGGACGATGGTGGAGGTTTTGTAGTTTGTGAGAGCCCTCAACCCCCTCCACACGGCTGCAGGGTCATTGGAGCTAAAGTGTTCCTGTATATGGTTGGAGTACACAGATTTTGCTCTTCTCACTTCACTGCTGAAGTGGTACTTTGCTCGTCTGTATGTACTCCGGTCCTCGCTCCGCCGCGCTACTTCCTTCTCCTCACGTAGGTGCCGGAGCTTGGGTGTGAACCAGGGCTTGTCATTGTTATAACAAATCCTGGTGCGCGTTGGGATGATACGCGTCTCATTGAACTGAATGTATGAGGTCACAGTGTCCGTATACTCGTCCAGATTGTCCGTGTCTGCTCCAAACGCTCCCCAGTCTGTCGTCTCCCAACATGAGCGCAGCTCCTCCACAGCTTCAGGGGTGTATTTCCTCGTTGTTATCACGACAGGCTTGGCCAATTTCAGTCTCTGTCGGTATGAGGGAATTAGGTGCAGCATCACGTGATCTGATAGTCCGAGGGCAGCGCGCGGAGGAGATGGAAGCCTTCCAGGTGAAGCGCGCTGTCCGGGACACTCGCGCTTAGCCACGTCTCCGTGAAGCACAAAACACAAGACTAGGAAAAGTCCTTGTTACTTCTCATCAGCAGCGCTAGTTCGTCCATCTTGTTGGGAAGTGAGCGGACGTTTGAGAGAAAGATGCCAGGTAAAGGCGTGCGCGCGCCCCGTCTGCGCAGGCGGACGAGTGAACCCGCTCGCTTTCCACGGCGCCGTTTCCCTCTTTTGGTCAAAAAATGGACCAGGTCCGCAGCTGATGCTAAAAAAACTGGTAATAAGTCCGTAGGGGTGGTAGTTCTAATGTCCAGAAGCTCCACGCGGGTATAAGAGCACGCAGACGCACAGTTAACGCACAAGAACAAACAAAACAGAGCGCACGAAAGCACCACGGCCATCCTCAGCGCCATCTTAGTCACATATATATATATATATATATATATATCGCCGCTGCTCCTCCACATCGAGAAGAGCCAGTTGAGGTGGCTCGGGCATCTGGTCAGGATGCCTCCTGGACGCCTCCCCGGTGAGGTGTTCTGGGCACGTCCCACCGGGAGGAGGCCCAGGGGAAGACCCAGGGACTATGTCTCCCAGCTGGCCTGGGAACGCCTCGGGATTCATCCGGAGGAGCTGGCCCAAGTGGGAGAGGGAAGTCTGGGTCTCACTGCTTAGGCTACCGCCCCTGCGACCGAACCCAGGATAAGCGGAAGCTGATGGATGGATGGATAAACACTACTTATATAACCCTGATGATGTTTGTGTTCTAAATAAATTTAAATTTTTGCAAATATTTAATTCTATATATTCATTAATTATACATTAGGTTCATTTTTATTAAACTGCATTACATTTGGTTTGTAAAGGTAGTAATGTACATTTCATGGTCATGCTAAAACTTTTTACTCTTAAAACTGTCAGCCACTATAGCATTAATGCTATGAATGTACTACCCTAGACATTATTTTCTGAGGTCATTCAGGTCTATTAAGTTGGGGTTTCTTGTTTTATAACTTTCAGTAATTGTAAAAAAAAGTTAGTTGAAGTAGGAGTTAAATTGAATTCATTAATTACGTTCTTTATTTAAAGGACGTTAATAAGGAATAGCATTAAATGCTTACGGCTGCAGTTATATTTGCATGTTTATAAAGTTATATATAATCATCTATTGATCAATGATTTTTTCCTAAAAGGTTTTTTCTCTATATAGTCTATTCCAACTATATTTAGTTACTACACATTCACCCCGGCCCTTAACTCCTGTTGCACCAGATTGATGCTTTTAATTATAAAATATAAAAAAAATATATTTTTTTATAAAAATATAAAATTTCTAACGTTTTCTTCTGGTTGAATATGTCCCTTCCCCATAACGGTTGTATCCGTCTTAATCTTTCAGAACCCTGACCAGTTTTCCTGTCTGCATCCTAATAGATCCGCCCATGGACAAAATACATTGTTATCCAGGGAAGCACTGGACCAGTCTTAATGTTTTGCTTCTGCAGGATCCAGCCAAATCGCATCACCTCAGCTCACTGCTGTAGATACTTTTACTAGATTAAAATGGTTTGTGTCTGATGCACTTATTACATAATAAAATGTGATGTAGCTTAAAAACTTTGTTCACAAGGTGGCAGCATTGTATTGAAATTATTTTCTTCTCTCAACAGCTCAACTTGTTTTACTGAGATCAACCTGGAAATATTAAGGGTATTCTGTGTACCTAAGAGTAAGTAATATCTAATCAATAAGTGTAGTCTTTGTAAAATATTATTTTTAAAGATAAATGTATTTTAGTTAGTGTGCAATATAAAAGGTAAAACTTGTATAAATCAGAATCAGCTTTAATGGCCAAGTATGACAAACATACAGATTGATTGAGCTGAGTTGAAATTGAGCCACAAGTAGGGGTTTTGACTATACTGGGGTTATGCAATTTGATGAGTTAATCCTTCTATACCTACATACTTTGTACCAGGACTGAAAGGATCTCATCAGACTAGATATTGAAAATTTAAAGTTTGTTAAACTTAAAGCATTTTTAAATTTAAATGTATGCAGGTTTCTTGTGCAATGTGCAACACATAAAACGCAGCCCGTACTTCCGATCTCGCCTCACACGCCTGATTCTCTCAACTGTTTAGCGCAAATCAAGCAGAAAAGCGTTTTTGTGACAAAAATCTTCTTCTGACGTGATGCAGGGCTCCCAGTCACGCTTCTTTGCTCTTCTACATTGACTTTACATCTAAACCTGGCTCTCTGGTCACTTCAAACGCTATCGGTGTGAACACACTGTGAGTCTTTATGCTGTTTTTAGCCAGATACACAGACTGCAGCAAAGAAGCAGTGAGAACTCAAGAGTTGCATGTTCATTTGAACAATGTCAACGTAAAATAAATTGAATTCAACATGACTAAATTATTAAATAGAATGATTTTTGGTGGTAAACATAAATGTATCATAGTCATGTTAAATAAAAGAGAATTAAAAAGTAGCTAGCAAAAAATAAGTACATATCTGTGAGCATTAGAAATAAATATTTATCAGATTCAATATAATTGTGGTGCTAGCTAGAGATATTAGCCTAGTCATCTACCTTGAATCTCGTTTCCGGATGACTGGAATAACCTAAATATTTTGGTGAGAAAGTACAAGAGAGAAAGAAGGAGATGAATAAACATAAGCAATCTGATTTAATATACAAAATATAAGGTACAATTGTAGAAAATAAAACTTCTCCACAGCTTGGGCTATATGATATATACACACACAAAGCCTTGTTTCTATAGCATAGTGGGGACACAAGACAGGGCCATGCTTTTTGCGAACCACATTTTCGAAGAGTTATACAGAACTGCAAAAAATCATGTAGCGTGCTAGATATGCACTAAGCAAAGAGGCCACTTTGAATTACCAAAAAGACAAACAAAATTTCTATACCTGTTTAGAACCTGCCTCTTGGGGACTTTTCAGGTATTTAGTAACAAGTAAGTTTTAATATATACACACTTTTTAGTTTTTCTTGCATTGTTGGTACCTGCAGCACAGTTTTAGGTACAAAATGTACAAAGAGGCACCAGAGTTCAATAAATACTTAAATCTGAACTTGGGAATGAATAAAATCCATATATATTGAGTCGCCACTCAAGATAGTACAATGTTGGAACACGTCAATTTAAATGTATTCTTTTGAAGGGTAAATGTAAAGAAATAAGGGGAGCATAAATTTTTAAACCAAGATCTCCTCATGCCAAATCAGATCATAATTGTCTTTTTTTCTGCTTGGAATATACAGTTCTTGCTTAGGAGCAACCTGTAATGAAGAGAACTCTGAGAAGATAGTCACCGGAAGCTTATGAAGCTCTGCTGGGTTATCTAGAGGATACAGACCAGGCTGCACTTTGTCTTCCACAAGCACAGGATACCAATGCAATGATTGAGTGTGGGAAAGACTAAAAACATATCTATTTGGTAAACACCATACTCAACAGAAAAAGTAGATGCTTTTCTGTGGATTACCATTGATGTAAATGAAATGATAAAGAGACAATTGGGTATTTAAAAGTACACAGAAGCAATTCAAAGTCGAGAAAAAATGACGTCAAAGACGTGTACAGGAGGATGTTAAAGAGCAAGCTACAGCAGAACAATTTCATAGATGTCGTCGGGGACAAAGAAATCCCTGGCTGTCAAGCAGGAGGAGGATCATACAGACAAAGCCAATGAACAGAATACATTTTCAATAGGTTAGTTAAAAACCACAGATTATGAGACTAAAAAATACTGTTAAACAAATGGTAAACTGTACAGGAACACCACACGGTACTCTTCCCGTTCTTTTCCATTCAGCACTTTTAACTTCCAGTATACGTAAGAGACCAGTCAACTGTAAAAATACTTCTATAACTCTCAGTTATCTGGGTTTATCAGAGATCGACAAGAAGGTGAATACAGAGACCTGGTGAACCGCTTTGTGGCATGGTTATATGATTGGATACAATCGTATAACAAATGTGCACAAAAAAGAGATCACACTGTCAAACACTGTTTCGATAATGGGAAAAGTGGTTGAGGAGTATAAATACAGTGGCGTTAACCTGGACAACAGACTGGTCTGGAGACTGTACAGTGGACAGTCTACAAGAAGGGACAGAGCAGAATGAACTTCTCGAGGAAGCTTAGGATATTCGAGATTTGCAGGAAGATTATGCAGATCTTCTACATGTTTGTTGTGAAGAGTGTAATGTCTTCTGCCATCTCCTGTTGGTATAGGAGCATGAGAACTAGGGACCTGAATGGCGCAACAGCCTGATAAAGATGACTGGTTCTGTTCTGGAGACAATTGAGGAACCTCTGTAGATTATAAAGCAAAAGATTTTTTATAAAATTATTACAAACAACCTTTTTAATTGTCTCCATCCGACTTTCATATAACGTGTATACTCAGAGGATTCTTTGGATCTCAATGGTACATAGAAATCCATCCTGCCCATACCAATCAGCAGCTACAATAGCTTTTTGAAGAAACACAGATAATGTCATAGAAATTTTTGATTTTATTTTGGGATTAAATTTTAACTGAATAAGAGCCTTATTTTTTCATACATCTGAAAATGAATTAAGTAAGGTTTTGGGCTGTTTTTTTTGCTTTTATTAATAGTAAGTTATACAAAATCACAGATAAAGGCATTGAAAGTGTGCTGAATGTTTATTGCTTGACAGCAATCTTGAAGGGATGTTTTGTTTCCCTGCAGATGTTTAGCACTGGACTTAATAACTGAAATTCTTCAATAGAAAAAAAAAGAAACACCCGTTCCTACTTTTCACGAGAGCAGGTATGAACAAGTCTATGACACCAAGTAAAACACTTAAAACAGTGTGAAATTCACACTTTCTAAACTTTGTTTTTGAGGGCTGTTATGCTATTCCAACCAAATTCGGTCTCTGAGTCCAACAGGTTTCCTGTTTTAGACATTTCTCACAGTCAGTTTTCCCTGGAACTCGATAAGTGTTGATAAATGGCATCAAGTGCTTTACAACTGCAAGGATCTCTGCTGTCTTCTAAATTCTCCTCTTCAATGGTTGGTTACCTTTAAAACCAAAATTAATAAACATATGTGTAAAACATTGCAGGCATGAAATATAATAATGAGACCCAGGTTTGATTCCCACCTGGGGCAAAGGAGCTATGAACAGCATCCAGTGTGGGTCCTTGGGCAAGACCCTTCATGCAACTGCTTACCTCATACCATGATGAGAGACAATACATGAGATGCCAGCTCGGATGTCACCCGGATAAACAAGGTTTGCGTTAGGTGCACTGCAGTGCTCAATGGCTGGCATCTCTGAGAGAGAAGCACACCAACCTCCCTGAGAAGAATCCAGTTACCATCACGGTGGCAGACATTCCAAGAAATAGTCTCAGGTGTGAAAAACTGGACAGCACCAGGCCCTGACATGATCCATGCCTACTGGCTAAAGAAACTAACAGCACTCAATGAGCGCCTGGCAGCACAACTGAACCAGCTCCTAAGAGATGGGACTTACCCAGAATGGTGAACAATCCTGATCCTGAAGGACCCCACCAAAGGTGCCGTCCCATCCGACTATCACCCAATAACCTGTCTCTCCAACATGGAAGCTCATGTCAGGCATCATCGTGGCTAAGATAAGTAGGAACATGGATCATTACATGAGCAAAGCACATAAGGGCATTGGTAGATATACCAGAGGCGCTAAACACCAGCCCCTGGTTGACAGAACTGTTGCCAAAGACTGTGAATCCCGAAAGACCAACCAGTGCCTGGATGATTACAAGAAAGCCTACGACTCGATGCTACACAGATGGATCAATGAATGCTTGAAGCTGCACAATATCAAAAAGACTGTTGGAGCATTCATTGCGAACTCGAACCACCCTTGAGGCCAATGGCAAGCCACTTGCATAAGTGTCCATCAAATGTGTCATATACCAAGGTGATACTCTGTCCCCACTGCAGTTCTGCATAGGTCTGAACCCCCTAAGCCAAATAATGAACAAGACCGGCTATGGATACAGCCTCAAGAACGGGGCTACCATCAGCCACCTCCTCTACATGGACGGCATCAAGCTATATGTTAAGAGCGAAAGGGACATAGATCCCCTGATCCACACCACCAGGATCTACAGCAATGACATCAGGATGTCATTCAAGCTTGACAAATGTAGTAGGATGGTCACAAAGTGACGTAAGGTAGTCCACACTAAAGGGGTCTCACCCCCAGAGGGAACTATAACCGACATTGAGGACAGTTACAAGTACCTGGGAATACCATAGGCAAATGGCAACCTCGAACAGGCAACAAGGGAAGCAGACACTGCTAAATACCTCTAATGAGTGAGGCAAGTCCTAAGAAGCCGGCTCAATGGAAAGAACAAGACCAAGGTATACTCATCAGTAGCATAAATAGCTACTGATGAGTGTGAAAGCCACTATTCAGAATGAAACATTGAAGCTTCATAAGTACATCAAGGACAAGGCTTCAACGGATTATGTACTTAGTGAATGTCTGAGACAATTGCAAGATGAGGAGGTGCTGGAGGAGGAACCATCATGTCAGGATGGCAATGATGAACCAACCGGACATTGTGGTGGTTGATAAACAGCAGAGGAAAGCTGTTGTGGTGGATGTGGCACTACCAAGTGATGGTAACATCAAAAAGAAGGAACATGTGAAACTATAGAAATACCAAAGGCTCATAGAGGAGCTAGAGAAGGCTTTGAAGGTAAAGGTGACAGTAGTTCCTTTGGTTCTCCCATCAGAGCACTCGGGGCAGTGACCCCTCAATTGGAGGAATGCCTCCAGTAGATCCCTGAAAAAACCTCAGACATCTCAGTTCAGAGAATTGCAGTACTTAGAACAAATAAGATCCTGCGCAGGACATTCAAGCTCCCAGGCCTCTGGTAGAGGACCCGAGCTTGGAATGGTTGTTAAAAACTGCCCACGGAGGGATAGAGGGGAATTAAGCGACGTATATCCACCATGATGTTCTCTGGAATGGGTGTTGGAGGGTGTGGGGGTAGGGGTTAAAGACAGCTCAAATGGATCAACTCCTGGTTTGTCACATGGTGATACCATACATGAAAACAGTGCTTAACATGGAAATAGATAAAAAAACAACAACAGAACCTTCAGGATCAATCGTTATGTCATTGAGGCTCTTGCGTTTAAACTCATCAAGATGTCCTTGCTCCAGAGCCATGAGGACTTTACTGATTTTAGTCAGTTGAAGGATGCCCTCAGGAAGCCTGTAAAACTGGCAATGGAATCTTATATCATGGCCAAAAAAGTTGGCTAGTTGATCCAACTCAGTATTGCTCAGATTCAAAACCTGAGAAAGATTTGCGTTTTGTTTACGTAGTTTTGTTGAAGTGAGTGTACCTTGACTTTTTGCTCCGCAGGTGTTGGCAAAATGGCAAAGGCAATCAGATCCACTATAACAGGCCATTGCAGATGGTCTTGCAAATAAGTGAATGTTTTCTTTAGGGACTCCACATTCCTGACGCTTGTTGACAAGCAGATCCAATGATTGCTGCATTTCTTGAGACAGAAGGACTGGAACTTTTCTGCCTCTTTTCTCTCTTATTTCCAATCTTCCGAAATGGTCACAGTTTGTTTTCAAGGTCAGATAGAACATATTTTAAGTCATCTTGATGGCTAGTGGGATTAGCGGACAAATATGCTGAAAATTCTCCAGAACTGCGTCTGTTGAACCATTTGAGTCAGGGTGACTTTTGCCATCTGCCCATGTTTGTCAAGACGCTTCAGCTGACAGTGTATTGTAAGTATGTCCTTGTTGCTTGTGATGGCAGGATCTGCCACACAAGAATGAGTTACTGTGGCAACACTTTTTTTATTTTGGGCAATAAGAGGGAAAAAATGCCAAGGCACTCATCAATTAATAATATAAAATGCCTTTAATTAAATCACATGGCTAAATAGTATAAAAATGCTCCAACGCGTTTCGGCTAGGGGCCTTCATCAGGGAGTGTAACCTGAATGGTAAAGAAAACCAAACAATTAAATAAACCTGTGGGAACTGGTACCAGGTGCTGGCACCTACTTCATCAGCACACAGAAAGACAAAGGAGGCCATATCCAAAGTCTTAGAGCAGGGGGCCTCATAAACAAAGAACTGAAAGAAAAAAAAACACGAAAAAAAAAAACACACAGATGTCTCTCTAAGAGAAGTGTTTTCAGAGCCTCTTGTTTTAGCTTTAAAAGTCCACCTACTTTGAGTGACAAATTGGTCCATAGCTACTTACCAGCATCTCTTTAATCTACATGGTTATCAGCTAAACCTCAAGGCGGTTTTCAATGTGGTCAGTGTAATCACTGTTCCACCGTAGCCAAATGCAAAAACTTTCAAGATATACATAGAAACAGAACTTATGGAATCAAACATTTTATCAATTGTAAAGCTACCTTTGTAATATATAAGCTGGAATGCCCTCTATGTGAAGTGTTTTATGTTGGCAAAACCAAACGACGTTTACAAGACCGAATCTCTGAACATAAGTATGCAATCAGAACAACAACAAAAAAATTATAACTACCCAATGGCTCACCATTTCAGAGATAAACATAACGGCGATCCCTCCCTCCTTAGGGCTATAGGTATTGATCATACACCCCAAACCTTAAGGGGAGGTGATAGGCAAAAGCAACTCAACCAACGGGAGACCTTCTGGATTTTTAAGCTAAAAGCAACACAATATCCAGGACTTAATGAGGATTTAGTGTATCATCATTTTTTGTAAGAATTGTTGACATTGAATTTGTAACTATTTTTTATAACTTTGTTTATGCTTGTGACCCTTTTGTGTGGTTTTTTTTCCAGTTCTTTGTTTATGAGGCCCCCTGTTGTAAGACTTTGGATATGGCCTCCTTTGTCTTTCTGTGTACTGATGAATTAGGTGCCAGCACCTGGTACCAGTTTCCACAGGTTTATTTAATTGTTTGGTTTTCTTTACCATTCAAGTTACACCCCCTGATGAAGGCCCCTAGCCAAAACAAGTTGGAGCATTTTATACTATTTAGCCATGTGATTTAATTAAAGGCTTTTTATATTATTAAACGATGAGTGCCTTGAGATTTTTTCCCTCTTGTTGCCCATGGACTTAGCCCTTTACCGAAAGAGCACCATTGTTTAATTTAGATAAGACAAGATATATAGTTCCAAGTGGAACTCCTGCCTTCTGTTTTGTTTTTACATTTTTCTTTAGTTTACTTTATTTTACAGATATTTATATAGTTAAACAGTTTGGATGTTTGTTTACATATATTAAGTTGGACTGGTTTGCTAAGGTGTGTACACATCTTCGTGATCCTGTTTAACTATGGTTTCTTTTTTATAATATTAATTTTGTGTCTCTTGATTCGCCAGTAATTTTCTATTCCCCTGGAGACACAGAGGTGATGTGGCAGAGGGAGGATCCAAAGCTGATACTTCCTGCATGGCCTCTACCCCTGACTGGGAAATGGGGGAGCCAGAAGCTTTACTTTGATTTGCCTTATTGTTTAGTTTGCTTTATTGTATAGTTAGTTTGTAGCAAATGTACCTTGATGACTAATCATTTCTTCATTCATTTATCCATTTTTGTGGGCGACTGTGGCTCAGTGGCAGAGTAGTTGGCTTGCTATCGGAGGGTCGTAGGTTTGATTCCAGCTTCCTCCAGTCACATGTCAATGTGCTCCTGGGCAAGGCACTTAACCCCCAAATTCTACATCGTCCTACCGAGCCATGTTGGGTGTCGGTGTATGAATGCGAGTGTGAATGGGTGAATGTGGCTTCAATGTAAAGCGCTTTGAGTGGTCAGTAAGACTAGAAAAGTGCTATATAAGTTCAGTCCATTTACCATTGAGGCATTTATTTATTCATTTTGTATTGTATGTTAGTCTGGTATTCCCCTTCCTCTCGTATGCCATGGTCTGATCAGCCAGAATAAGAACTTCCCTAGTTTTTCCTGTGTTATGTCAGTTTTGAAATTTGTTTGTTTAAGGTCATTTCAAAGTCTGTTTGGTTGAGGTTAATTTGTTGCAAAGTTTTCTAGTTTAGTTGACCTCTTTTATGGGCCCCATTTGTCAATTGTTCTATTTTGTCAACTAGGTGACTGAAGAAAAGCCTGCTTTTTCTAAATTCCTTTTCCTTTGGCTTATTTAAACCACGTTTTTTTCCATGGTTTCTGACAAATTAATGTCAGTAGTCACCTACCTAATTGGTGACAGCTCGCCGACCATGACATAGCTGAATCAGATATGAATGAAGAGTCTGGAAGTCTTTAGGAAAGGGAAGCAACTGTGGAGCGTTCCACTTTAATACCTGGAGTGTTCTCAGCAAAGCAGCAGACATAGACTAATTCCATCTGGATTCATAAACATTTCGGAATGCACAAGCATCTTTAGCTGCATAGTGGTTCATGTTTGCACGACTTCTAAAAAGCTGTGATATCTTTGTTAAAGTGTATCTAATCTTTAAGCTAGACTCGTTTGTTTCACTGGCATAACCTGCTAGGGCTTTTACTGATTGTTTGACCAGCAGAAAATTTGCAGGTTTTATGTATTCTTCACTCACCTTTGTGGGGATCGTTTTCCTTGAACATATTAATAGTCTACCAAATTCTCTCATCTTTTGACAAATATACTCATGTCTTGAAGCATCATATGCAAGTCTGTTGTAAAGATGCTGCCCATATTCCATGATGCACTCAACTTTCATGTTAGACCCAATACCAACTAAATTATTTACTTTATTTACAAACCGGTTACTGGTCCTATTCTAGACATGATGAATGTATCTTTAATAAATGGATATGTGCCTCAGGAATTTAAGGTTGCCGTAATTAAACCTTTACTTAAGAAACCCTCCTTGGATAAAGATCATTTAGCTAACTACAGACTTATATCTAACCTTCCTTTCTTATCCATAATTCTTGAGAAAATAGTTGCTAATCATGTATGTGAGCATCTAAACAGCAACAACCTGTTTGCGGAATTTTAGTCATGTTTTAGAGCTCATCAGTAATGTTATTATAATGGCCTCAGATAATGGATTTGTGACTGTTCTGGGGTCTCATTTATAAACGTTGCGTACGCACAAAACGGGTCTGTAACTGGCGTATGCCA
Source organism: Apricaphanius iberus (assembly GCA_028564705.1). Taxonomy (NCBI): domain Eukaryota; kingdom Metazoa; phylum Chordata; class Actinopteri; order Cyprinodontiformes; family Aphaniidae; genus Apricaphanius; species Apricaphanius iberus. The sequence continues at coordinate 25,634 of JAPXFQ010002142.1, forward strand.
CTTTCAAAGCAAAAGTTGTGGTTTATAAAAAACAAACTTGACGGGAAAATGTGGGGACCTGTACGCAAATTCTGACCCGTGCGTACGGACATTTTGGAGACAGAGGGGACTCAACGACGCACTTGGTGAGGGGTTGAACTGCAGCCAGACTGCATATTACTCCTCTTACACATATCATTTCACCTCACACCAAACATTAATCATGGATTCATGTTATTATAAACATCCAAGCCAGCAATGATATCTATATTGTAGCTTTGCAGTGAGCTATAGCTCTTCTAAAAAATATTTTTCAATATTAAAATACACATAAAATTTATCTCAAAACCTTAAACTCAGATAAAAGGGCCGGGACTGTATGCCAATTAATAAATCAAATCATCTACCGTCCCTGAGCGCAATAAGGCCTGCAGTCTTGGATGGAATCATTAAAATGAGCAGGCGATACATCACGTTTCCATACTGTGGGGGAGCAGGCCGAAATTAAAATGCAATTCACAGCAATGTCCGGTTACCCAAACATAATCGGCGCAATTGACTGCACCCATATTACTACAAGGGCCCCGTCCGAGGAAATTCCCCTCCCTCCTGGCCTACCACCTCCCCAGCATGAGAACCCCGACCCTCAGCCGCCTCCTCCTCGACAGGAAGCCTTCACCCAGGGAGTAAGGATCGGCCAGGATGTAAAATTTTTTTATTTTATCATTTAAGGTACCAATGGCTGTCACTAGACGCTGGGCAACCTCATCTTCCTCAGCTTCCTCATCCTCGCCATCTAAGAGCTGAAAAGACACAGTGGGAGGCAAGTTTTTTTTTCTTTCTCGACTTTGAGGTCGGACCACTTTTTTTTTTTAATTTCGGGTACCGTGCTGTCAGTTGCACTGACAGTCTGCACTGCAGACAGCACATGCTGCCACTCACAGTTCTTTCTTTTATTTGTGAAACCGCTGCTGTGTCCACCAAATAAAATGTCTCTTCTAGCCTCCACTTCACCCACTAGCACTTCAATCAACATCTCTGTAAAGTTTATCTTCTTGTTTTTCTTTTGTTGTTGCCATATTTCCCCTCTTCTTCATATGCATCAATATTCATGTCCTGCTTTGCATTGACCTTTTGTTGCCAGATTTGGGCGTGTTCAGGGCGGGATATGAGCCAAATTCACGTGCGCAAACTTAAAAAAAGACTGTGATTTAGAAAGGGGGAATTGCTTACACTTGTGCGTAGGCATGGTTTTATAAATCAGAAAACTTTTTGGCGTACGCAAACTTTTTGTTTTGGTCGTACGTACACTTTTAGTAGGGATTCTACGCAATGTTTTATAAATGAGACCCCTGGTCTTGTTAGATCTCAGTGCTGCTTTTGACACAGTCGATCATAATATTCTCTTAGAAAGGCTTGAACATGTTGTAGGGATCAAGGAAAAAGCACTAGGCTGGTTTAAATCATATCTGTCCGATAGATTCCAGTTTGTTCATGTCAATGATAAATCTTCACGCTCAAGGGTTACTTGTGGAGTACCACAGGGTTCTGTGCTTGGACCGATTCTCTTTACTATATATATGCTTCCAATTGGTAAAATAATTAGACAACGTGGAATGAATTTCCACAGTTATGCTGATGATTCACAATTATATTTATCCATAAATTCTGATGAAACCAATCAGGTAGGTAGATTACAAGCATGTCTCGAAGACATAAAAACCTGGATGACTCTGAATTCTCTACTTTTAAATTCATACAAGACAGAAGTTGTTGTCTTTGGACCAGAACCTTTAAAAAGGAAACTGCTAAATCAATCACTTCATCTAGATGGCATTAATTTGGCCTCTGGTAATAATGTAAAGATATAATAAACAGATTTCTAAGATTTCCTTCTTTCACCTCCGGAATATTGCTAAAATCTGAAACATCCTGTCCAGGAGTGATGCAGAGAAGCTAGTCCATGCATTTGTTACTTCAAGGCTGGACTACTGTAATTCATTATTATCAGGAAGTCCACAAAATGCAATTAAAAGCCTTCAGTTGATCCAAAATGCTGCAGCAAGAGTTCTGATGAATATTAAAAAGAGAGATCACATTTCTTTTGTTTTGGCTTCTCTCCATTGGCTCCCTGTTAAATCCAGAATAGAGTTTAAGATCCTCCTCCTTACTTATAAAGCCCTTAGTAGTCAAGCTCCATCGTACATCAGAGATCTGATTGTTCCATATGTTCTTAACAGAGAACTTCGTTCTCAGAATGCAGGTTTACTGGTAGTTCTTAGGATTATTAAAAGTAGAATGGGAGGCAGATATTTTAATTATCAGGCTCCTCTCCTGTGGAACCAGCTCCCGCTTTTTGTCCATGCGCCAGATATTCTCTCTGTTTTTAAGACTAGGCTTAAACTTTCCTTTTTGATAAAGCTTATAGTTAGACTCCTGAGCTATACTGCATACAGACACAATAATACGTACCCTCCCTCTTACGCACACACATTCTCACCAACACATCAGGACACCCAAGAAAGGACGCTGTACACTCATTCATACGCCCTATACATACTCTATACTCCCAGGTCCACACACTGATGCCCCAGTAGGGGATGCCCCCTGCCCACTAGGATGGGGACAAGCAGACCGCCAAAGCCCCCACCATGGCAAGTGTAGCCCACCAGCCCAGGTACCCGACTAGACAGCCTGATCTACCCCCCGGACCCCAACCCCTGATGGTTGAATCAATAAGGGCATGGGAAGACCCCTAGCCTCTCTCCTCCCGCTCGAATGTGGTGTTGTTCTAATATTCACTGAAAACAGAGGGCTTGGACATGGGAATGCTGTGAGGCACTCCCATCTCCCACCCTGGTCCCTCAGTGTCTAGATGCAGTTAAGCAGTGGGCACCGGGACCAGAGGCGAGGCTCTTAGAAGGGCTCAGTTTAGTATATTTTAGACAGCAGTTTGGGCAGGTTGAGATTATGAGTAAAACTGTTACTGGAATTTGTAAGTCAAATGCATTGAGCCTAAATTTACATTTTATAATCTATTTAATTTGTTGATCAAAGAATTTATACTTGTTAATTCCATATTGTGTAACCATTCTATTAAATGGGATAAAGTCTGTTCCATCGAATATGTGTTTCAGGTATTTAATTCCTTTACGACTCCAGCTTGGAAAATGTATAATATATATTTTTTTCAAAATATCCGGGTTATTCCAGATGTGTGTACGTCTGCATGGGACTAGTAAAGACTGTCATTTTTACAAATTCCCACCAACTATGAGAGAGGAGCTGATACTGATATTTTTTAAATATTCATTTGTTTTATATTTGAATTAATAAATGGTAGGTCTGAAAGTTTTATCTTATTGCATATTGTCTGTTTAATATCTATCCCGGACTCATCGAGAAAGTGTGTTTTCACCCTCTTGATATTGTGGTATTATGGTATTGGAGCCAGTTGGCTAAGAAATAATGACTAAAGTTTGGTACGTCTAGACCTCCTCCATCTTCGGTCTTCTGCAGTGTTTTCAAGTTGATGCGTGGGGGTTTATCTTTCCAAAGAAATTTAGAAACAGATGAGTCCAAAGATCTAAACCAGCAGTGTCAAACTAATTTCCATTTTGGGCCACATCAAGCTGATTAATATCCTAAAAGGGCTAGTTGTGGCAGAAAGTATTGATAAAACTATAACAAACCATTAAAAACAGCTTCTACATTTCAAAAGTAGATCTTAAAATTGAATAATACTGAACAACTTAACATACTGATGTGATTGAAGACTGTTTAAATAAACACTTATTTTATTTTACTGATAAAACTGTATTGGCGTGCACAAAAATAGAACTTAAATGTTCTATCTATAGGGTCCTCTAGAGTTTAAAGGGCCACATAAATGGCCTTGGAGGGCCGGATTTGGCACCTGGGCCTCTAGTTTGACAAGTGTGATCTAAACCAATCAGGTGATGGTTTGCTTGGGATCATTGAGAATAAATAATTGATTCTAGGCAAAACCATCATTTTTATTGTAGCTACTCTTCCAATAAGTGATATGGGTAGGGATTTCCATCCAGCCAGATCATCTTCCACTTTTTTTAAAAGGGGGACGTAGTTTAGCTTTGATAAATCTGCCAGTCTTGGCAAGATATGGATACCTAAATATGCAATATTTGCTGACCAGAGTTGAACAGCAATGGGACTTTGGAAAGAACAATTGATTTGAAGGACTGTAGATTTTCACCAATTTATGGAATAGTCTTAAACTCTTGAATAAGATTTTATCAACTCGGTTACCTGAGAGAGAGAGAGAGAGGTTTGTGAATGCTATCGCAAAAGTAATACATAATCTGCATATAGACTAATTTTGTGTTATATTTTATTGCATAACATACAATGAGAGTAGCCAAAAATTAGGAACACCATTCAATGTAATGCACCCAAGTACACCACAACCACTTAGTACCACCTCAGTAATAAACAAAGTAGAATTATCACTTTTTTTGATAGTGTCAAAAAAAAATTAAATGTATAAACTTAAAAAAGCAGAATTTATAGCAGAGCTGTTGTATTGGATTGAATTATATTGCAAATATTCCTAATGAAGTTGCAGGTGACTGTAGTTCAGAGAATAAATAATAAAGTTTTCTGTTTTTATCTCTCATTTAAGATCAAAGAGCGACTAATCACGATGCGTCTGGAGCTAACGTTTTTGTCCAGATTTGACAGGTACAACACCAAACTCCTGGAGATATTTCGGGGAAGAGCGGGACTGCAGGGAGCAAAATAAAACCAACATTGGACTAACTGAATGAGGTAAAATTTCCAATTATTTTAATTACATAATCTGGTGATAATGTATTACTCTTATTTAATCTGATCAGTGTCTGTGTTGGCTGAAAGTGTTCTCCTTATCCTGTCACTGTGGCCACAATTAACAATTTATGCACATGATTTTCTCCTAAAGTGTATACAAACCTGTCATCTCTCCCTTAATATGTGCTGAAAAGCAGACAGATTACAGAATTTTCAAAGTGACACTCTGAGTGAGGCAAGATCCCTTCCTACTGCCCAAAGACTCCAATGCAATAATTTCCCTAAAATTACTCGTGTGTGGGAATTCAAGTCCTTGCCTCTTTCATTTTGTGATAGAAGGGACTGTTATGTTGCGATAAATTTATTTGCAGGTCCAGTGATGAGGCAGAAAACGTCCCACACTGGCCAGAGACAGTTTCTGGACCCATAAATTATGACACGCACTAGAAATTGACTCTTGTCTCAACACACGTCATTAAGAAATTCATCTTAAGTTGTACACTTCACAACGTTAGAATGTAGTTACAGGCTTACATTCTCCAAGGGTAACTTTCTGTTTACATCTGTATGTGCTGTTTGGTATGCATGTTACATATGTTATGTTATGTATTTTCTGCAATAAATTTTATTTTTGTGTTCAAAAGCAACATGTCAACGGCAGAAGGGACATTATCATTCGTTGCTTAGTTGAGTTTCAGGTACCTGATGATCATCATGACTATATTAAAATGATTGTCTAGCCTTATAATCTGGTCTTCACTTGTGATATTATATTGAAGGTCAAAGATTCTCTACACTTATGTTTTTTAAAAGAGACTAAAGATGCATATTTTTAATCAGTCTTTTAACTGATTTCTTAATTCTTTATGCTCTTACCCTTTATCTTTTCAATCATATTTAATCTTTATCTTATCTGTCTTAAACTTTAACTTGCCTTTTGTCTCTGCTTTTCTGACAATTTAACTTTATTTAATTATACTTTTAAAACCTATTTTTCTGATTTAATCCTGCAGTTTTTAGCTCCAGTGTTTCCTCATGGGTACCCTCCACACTTGGAGTAGTTCTGGTCTACCAACACGGGTGCCGTCCCATGGACAGCTCCAGCCTTGGTGGCTGGAGGGCCTGCCTTCATAAAGCACATTGTGTAACTTTACGTATGAAAAATGCCATAAGAATATTGTTTGATTTGAGTATACGAAATTGAGTATCCCTCTTTGTTTTTATTCTCAAATGTTTTTCTCTTAACTTTTTCTTTTAATTGGAAACTATTCTTAGTTATTTCTAATTGTGGTTGGTGTGTTTTCACAGAACGTCAGCCAAGAAGCAGGGAAAGGGGACTGCAATAATCACATGATGAAGCTCATTGTTATCCCTCCCAATGTGGCACATTGGAGCTGAGAGCCAGGAACCTCTCACTGCAGCTAACCAGATCAGAGCCATTGTTAGCCGCTAGACTAACGTCGCCTCATCCCCCTAAACCCTTCATCACCATGCAGCAATTCAGAGACTGAATTGTTCAAAGGTCTGTTTGGGCAGAGGCAAATGAGTTAGGATAACTAATTTTAAAGGTTTTTCCCCTTTTTATGGTGTTGTATTGTTTTCATCTGCTATCTTTGGATAATAGATGCCTTTCGGCCTAAAACTTTAATCAGTGTTTTTAAAAGACTTTTTCCCGACAAAGAGTTGTTTTTAAATCCTGCAACTTGAGCTACTCAGTCAGAGAGAAGTTTGCCTTTTTGTTTAATGTTTAATAAATGTATTTGAGCCACTCTAAACGTCCCACGTGCGACATAGAGAGCTAAAGCTAAACAAGCCCACGTGTCGGTTTAAGCCGGTGTTTTATAAACAAAGATCGCCATTAACGGTTCAAAAGAATTCAGTTTAAAAATAGATTATTTCAGAACAGAAACTTTTTTTTTTTTACGTGTCCTTTCTAGCAGTATGCTACTCAGAATTGGTGTCTGAGTACCAAGTACTCAGACACACATAGGTGTGGGGACACCAATGTCCCCACACCTATGTGTGTGCGAGCATGCAGGTCTGAATAAGGTTTCCCCATGCAAGTGATTGATAGCTGGTGTAAGGAACCGTCAATCCGTCCTACAGGAATCGACACAGACATGGAGGAGGAAAGAGGGATCCGCAGCCAACCGACGGACAACACACGCCGCCGCCACCCCGGACCAATACCCACCGCCAACAATCCGGCCCGCCCCCACACACCCACACGCCAGGGATCACAGCAAGAGCCACAGCGGATGTACGCCCTCCCCAGGCCGTGCCCAGCCAGCACCTGGACATCCAGATCTTCCAGCTCCTGGGTCCAGATCCCGCCCCACGCAGGGCGCCAAGATCAGGGACCCAGCCAATGCCGGACAGCCCCCCCCAGATGAACCGACCAGCCAGCAGAAGTCCTGGAACCGGCAGGAGGCCTGGGCGCCAGGCACGGTCCCCACCGATCCACCGGACGGCACCAACCTACTCTACAACCCCGGCACCCCCATAAGAGGTGCCCCAGTCAATCCAAGGAGGACGTCGGCCCAAAACAGCGGCCGCCCGACACACCGGACCACCCAGGATCCGCCAGACATGCACCAGGACCGAGCCGGGCCGCAACCGGGACCCCCGGCCCCAGGCATCGAGAGCCATCATCAACCAGCGGGCGGGAGCATCCATCACCGACGGGGAGTAACTGAGGGGAAGAAGACGCATCAGGCCAGAGGGAAGCCAAACACCCAACCTGACAGGTAGACATAGACAGACAGAGACACTCATAGGTACCCTCCCTCTCATGCGTACACATTCTTACAAATACAGACCATTCGAAAAAAGGACGCTATACACTCATTCATACCCCCCATACATACACTATACTCCATACTCCCAGGCCTAGGGACAGACGCCCCAATAGAGCACCCTGCCCCTGCACCCGGGAGACAGACCCCTTTGCCCACCAGGATGGGGACAAGCAGACCGCCAAGGCCCCCACACCGGCAAGAGCAGCCCACCAGCCCAGGACCCCGACCAGACGGCCTGATGTTCTACCCGGGCTCCGACCCCTGATGGTCCAACGAACAGGGGTGTGGAAAGACCCCCCAGCCTCTCTCCCCCCGCTCAATGTGGTGTTGTTGCGTGTTGTTCTAATGTGCACTTAAAACAGAGGGGTGGGACATGGGAATACTGCCGGGTACCCCCATCTCCCCCCCCGGGCCCTCAGTGTCTAGATGCATTTAAACAGTGGGTGCCGGCACCACAGGCGAGGCCCCCCATAAGGGGTCCCGCCCCCAGCGCCAATGCGCCGCACCGCCAGGTCCCTACATGTGCGTTCCATGTAAATGTTGCAAGTGTAAGTGTCTAAGTTCTCAATAAAATCGGGAACCAGGCCACCACCGGGTAGTAAAGACGGAAGCTCCATCCCGCACCCCAGTGACGTGCCCACGTCCCAAGGCCTTGTGAATGGTAGAATGAAGGAGCAGGTGGACAGAGGCAATGGGGATGGGGAGAAAATAACTGGGGTGACCATTGCCAACCCCAGGGAGCCAGCTCCCTTGCTGACTCCAATAGGCACCCCCGTTCGGCCCGATCCACCAGGGTGGGAGGCCCCAGCACGTCAAGTCGGGGCCCACGGCAGCGGCACCCCCGAGCCCCGTGGGGGCTCCGGCAATCCACCAGCCCCCACCCCAGGGGCATACCTAAATCCTTCCCAACATTCACACTGCTAACAAAACACATGTCACTAGACACCCAGGTTGATTTTAGCCCCCCCCTCCCCCTCCACACCCTCCCCCCTCCCGTCCCAAGCGCACCCCGTTAAAAAGAACGCCTGTGCTAGATGGTAAAAAGCCTCCCCGCCAATAAGAGACGCCCCAGGCACCGCCAGCGTCCGAGGGCCCCCGCGCCGAGGCCGGAACCCGGCGCACCACCGACTCGGGTACCCCGGACACGTTGCGCCAGGCCCGTGAGCAGACCGAAGCCCCAGGCGGCCAACCCCTAGGCCGACATCCAATCAGGTGTGATGCAGCAGGATTGCATGGAAACTTTAAAGGACTGTGGCCTTGGGGACCAGGGTTGCCCATCTCTTCTCTACAGTAACTAAGTGATGTAACAATCTGTTCCTGAGATGTTCATGTCCAATGACAATAATCTTAGTTTTTTCAGAGTTTAATGACAGCAAGTTTGTGGCCATCAAGTTCTCTATGTCATTACTTTACTCTTGTAATCAAGTAAGCAGTGTGTGAGGGAGTGGGAGAAAGATGGGTATGTTTGTGTTTCTAAGGTGTGTGTACTGTAATGTGATGACTGAGTGGAGGGGATATAACCCAACTGGGTAACACTTTATAATAACTATCCATTATAAGTAGTTAATAGTTACGGGTTTATAATGAAACCTTATAAATAGTTAACTGATCATTAATAAACTGATAGGTAAATGGTTATAAATGACTTGTTAAATAACACTTAACGGTTTGTTAAGGATTTATAACTACACTTTATATATGGCAGAACAGCAGAATACAACAGTATACAAACCCATGATGTTTGGGCACTTTGTGCAGGATATGAACAGTTAAGGAAAATGTGTGGAGACTCAGGGGGAACTGTAGTGAGGAAATAATAGTAGACCATCTAAGAGTTATTGAGTGGCTTAGCACAAAAAGTGCGCAAACATCATGGGTTTGTATACTGTTGTATTCTGCTATTCGGCCATGGGATGGCTCAGTTTTTGTGTTTCTATAAATTAAACACAAGTTCAACTTTTCATCTGTGGTGTTTCTTTGGTAAAATACAGTACACAGAAAAACCTATGGGTGGAACAAGGTTGAGGTACAAAAAAAAAATCATATTTTAAATATGGTATTAGTAGATGGTTGACAAACTATTAACAACAGATCTGTAAAGTGTGAGTTAATATACTAGTTACGGATTAGTTATTAGATTATGTATGTTATCAGGACGTTATTCTAAAGTTGCAACTGTTCCTCATTTCCTAACAGTTAATAAATGAGGAATAGATGCAACTTTAGAATAACGTCCCAATAACAAATATAAACTATTAACTGATACTCAGCAAGTTCATTAGTTAGTACTTGTTCATGATCTATTACTGATTTATAAAGGTGTAGTTATAAATCCTTAACTAACTGTTAATAAATATTTAACAAGTCATTAATAACTAATTAATTAACAGTTTACCAATGAGCTATTAACTACTTATAACTGATTGTTATTATAAAGCATTAACTAGTTTTATTTGTACAGGAACTTTGCACGTCTATCTTTCTGAGTGGCAAATTTTTCAATGACTCTTGTGTTGAAATCAGGGATGTCCCGTGTTAGTTTTTTCTCTATGGAGAGCATAGCCAGAGCGTTGAGGCGATCTTGTGCCATTGTATTCCTGAGGAAAGTTTTCAGTCTTTTTAAAGTTGAAAAGCACCTCTCTGATTCAGATGTTGTCATCGGTGTCGTGATGAGGATGTTGAGAAGACTTACAGTTTCTGTAAATGTGTCCTGAAGGTTATTCTCCATCAGAACCTGAAAGAGAGCCAGTGCACCACTGCAACTCTGGAACTCCTCGTTGCTGTAGATCAGGGACAGTTCTGTTTTGAGTCTGGCCTTGTCCAGTGAGGGATAGGCTTCCACCGTGGTATCCAGCGCTGAATCTGGGAACGTCTTGTGGTGTTGTGGGAACAAGTCTCCTTGCAGCAGAGTGGCACTGACCAGGTGTTTGGTGAAGGAAAACCGCTCCTTGGCATGGCAAATAATTGTGTCACATACCTATGACATGATATATAAATAGAAAATAGGTAAGAAGTAAGTTTTGACATTTTATTTATAACAAAAAGCTATAAGTCCTCCTTTCCTTTTGAAGTAGAATTTTGTAAACTCTAGATTGGGTAGAGAATCGAATTATACCTTCTGCCTGAGTCCTGCTGCAGATATTTTTCCGTCCTTCATCAAGCTCACAAACTGTATAGAGAGTGTTGCTCGACCGTTGATGTGTGGCAGCAGGGACGTGGTCTCGCCCCCCTGCTGCTTTCCTGAATACCAGATAACTGTGTAATGAGCCAATATGGCTTACACAATATATTCATATCATAACATGACAACTTATATTTCAGTCAGTAGCACTATTCTGGCCAATGTGGTGATAAGTTGTTGTGCCTTTTATCCACTTGTCAGCAGCTGCAAGTATTTACCTCCAATGCCAAATGGTGTTGCCTGTCTTCTCCCAATGTCCTCCGTTTCTTCGTGGGTGGCTCCTGTTCAGGTCCCCGGTACTCCTGATCCTCAACTAGAGAAGGGACAGCTTCCCTGATGATACAGAAACAATTTATTAAAGTTATATAATTAATTTCTGAAAATTGGTTACTGTATAAGATAGATATGTTCTGTATATATTTATCTTACTCCATCCTTATTTTAATCCATTATCTATATATATAATATATGTATATATGTACATACACATTTTTTTTGCAGCTGGAAATGTTAATTTCCCTGAGGGATTCATCCCAAAGAGATCAATAAAGTTAAGTCTAAGATATAATCACAGGACTGTATTAAATCATAAGTCCCTGTATTTGTGAATTTCAAATTTATCATAATGTTACGGTATAATTTATTGTTTTAACAAGATGAGAGATTAAACACCAAGGGCTGCATAGAGTCCATTCAAAGAGAATTATAATTTGCTAACACTGTGTACATACATAAATAGATTACCTGATTGTCTGCATGTTGTCAAGGAATCTCTGGATGATTCCTGAGATGTAGACAGAATCGATGTTCCTTTTCTGCAGCTGGTTGTACAGCATGTCCACATGTGGCATTATTTTGTGGAAGCGGGCCAAGAAAAAACAAAAAGCATCATCTTCCAGCATTCTCACATAGCCACCAGCCTCTCTCTTCGTGGGGCCGTCAAATTCAGCTCTGTTCCGGATGGTCTCAAAACACTTCGCCAGATCAGCCTTGTGTTCATACACCGTGTTAACAGCGCGAATGTTGAAGTTCCAGCGCGTTGCCGATGCACTTGGAAGTCGATGCGCCAACACCTCATCAAGCACTGCCGTTCTCTTGCTTGACTTGGTAAAAAACGAAGCAAATCCCCCAATATCAGAAAAAAAGTGACTGATCTGTGGGATGTGGGATGTTGCATTACAAGGTTTAACTGGTGGGCATAACAGTGAACATAGTAGGCATTTCCATAAATGTCCTGGACCTTACGCTGGACTCCTCCAGTGGCCCCCCTCATCACAGATGCCCCATCATAGGCCTGGGCGATCAGTTTTTTTTCTTGTCCCTCTGGAAGGATGGTGCGCAGCCTTTCCAATAAGGCGCCAGCAATTGCATCCGCGTTGGCAACGGAGAGCTTAATAAACTCAAAAAAACGCTCCTGGACATTATGGGTGCTGTCAACGTATCTCAGTACCAGGACTAACTGACAGTGTGTGGAAATGTCAGTGGTTTCATCAGCTTGGATGGCTAAAAAGTTAGCTGTTTTTACTTCATCCAATATTTTCTCTCTCAGAACTGCCAGCATACAGTCCAGTAACTCATTCTGTACCGTCTTTGAGTTGCCTCTAAAAACGGTTGCATTTTCAAGATGATCGTTCAAGTCTCGGTCAATGGATGCCATCAAATCGACTAAACCTCTGAAAATCCCGGGGTTTTCAGAAGTGTCCCTTTCATCATGTCCTCGCAATGCAAGTTCAAAAGCACCACAAAACTTAATACAATCGATGAGTTTAGATAAAATATGACGATTCTTATCAACCTCTTCATTGTGCCTTCTTACCGCGACGCGGTGTCCCTCATCCAGCTGCGCTGCTATGCTAATGTTTCCTAGCACGGCTAGCTTGATGCAATTTTCCATATGAACTTTTGATCGTTTATGCTTTTTAATGCGCTCGGAGAGGTGCTTCAAGTCGGTCTGTCCTGACTGTGTCCACGTCGAATCACATTTTTGGCTTTTAAAAAGAATGCAGGGGAAACAAAAAAGTGCATTGGCTATTCCACAGCACGTCAGCCATGACTTGCGCTCGAACCAACTTCTGCAAAAACTCCGGTTGTAGACCTTACTTTTCTCCTTGGTCTGCTGGTTGATGACAAGGTCGGGCTTGTCGGGTCCCAACTCCTTAACCAGGATTTTTTCCTCCATTGGCCTTCTTGTAAACGGGTATATTAATAAGGATCTCACCGAATTTGGTGGAAGCTGCTCTTCGCCATACTCTTCGCTCGTTAAATTCGCCATCACTACACTGATTAACCGGGCAGCAAGCGTCAAAAGAAAAAAAACCTTGAATCTCACGGTATTTTCTGCTGCTAGGGGCAGATTTTCAGCACCCCAAGACCATATAATTCTGATAGACTGATTGGCCGCATATTTATTAATTTGCCCTAGCAACAGTACATGACTGGCAATTTGGCTGCACTTCAGGGGCGCTTTTTCTCAGCGCCCCATGACAGAAATGATACTGTCTGTCTGTGGAAATTCACTGGTGAATAAATGTCACTTGGTGGGAAATAAAAGGTATATCTTATTCATATCGCATGTAGGGACATACTGGTGGGTAAAACCAAATTAAAAACTTAATTTGTAAAAATATATTTGACATTTTTATCTCTAATTATCAGGGAGGGCGGTGCCCCAGCGCCCCCTTTGGGCCGGCCGCGCCTGGTGTACGCCTGCATGGGACTAGTGAGGTCTTTGTCATTTTAAGAAATTCCCACCAAGCTGTCAGAGAGGAGCTGATATTAATACTTTTAAAACATTCATTTTGTTTTATATTTGAGCTAACAAAAGGTAGATCTGAAAGTTTTTATCTTATTGCATAGTGTCTGTTCTACATCTACCCAGCACTCATCGATATAACTGTGTTTTACCCATCTTGATGTGTATTGGAGTCTGTTGGCTAAGAAATAATGACGAAAGTTTGGTAGGTCTAGACCTCCTTTATCTTTGGACTTCTGTATTGTTTTTAAGCTGATACGTGGGGGTTTATCTTTCCAAATAAATTTAGAAACAGAAGAGTCCAGAGATCTAAACCAATCAGGTGATGGTTTGCTTGGGATCATTGAGAATAAATAATTGATTCTAGGCAAAACCATCATTTTTATTGTAGCTACCCTTCCAATAAGTGATATTGGAAGGATTTTCCATCTATCCAGATCATCTTCCACTTTTTTTAAAAGTGGGACGTAGTTTAGCTTAGATAAGTCTGCCAGTCTTGGTGAGATATGGATACCTAGATATGTAATATTTCCCGACCGGAGCTGTAAAGCAACAGGACTCTGGTAAGAACAGTTGATTGGAAGGACTGTAGATTTTAACCAATTTATGGAATAGTCTGAAACTCTTGAGTAAGATTTTATTAACTCAATTACCTGAGAGAAGGAAGTTTGTGAATGCTGTAGAAAAAGTAGTACATCATCTGCGTATAAACTGATTTTATGTTCTATTTTGTTGCATTGTATACCTTTAACATTATTATTTTGCCTTATTGCTGCTGCTAATGGTTCAATAAAAATAGCAAAGAGGGAGGGAGAAAGTGGACATCCCTGCCTGGTACCTCTCTGAAGAAAGAACCTTGATGATGTTTGATTATTGGTCCTAATATATGCTGTTGGTGAGCTGTATAATATTTTTAACCAGTTTACAAAAGAATTACTGAATCTGAATTTATTTAAGGCTGCAAATAAAAATTTCCAGTTAACTCTATCAAATGCTTTTTCTGCATCTAAAGATAATATATTGGTTTGGACGTTTTTACAGTAGGAATAATCTATTAAATCTATTAATCTACGTGAATTTGTTGAAGAGAGCCTACCTTTTATAAAACCTGTTTGATCAGGTTGGATTATTAGAGGTGTTATTTTCTCAATCCTTCTTGCAAGAGCTTTGCAAATTATTTTCAGATCCACATTGATAAGAGAAATGGGACGATAACTGGTAGGAGACATAGGGTCTTTTCCTGGTTTTAATAGAAGATTGATGTAGGCAGAATTCATGTTTGGTGATATTCGACCATTTTCCTTTGTTTCCTGCAACATTTTGTAAAATGTTGGTGCCAGAATATTCCAGAATTCTTTATAGAACTCTACTGGAAATCCATCTGGACCTGGAGCTTTATTATTAGGAATGGATTGGAGGGCCTCCTGGAGTTCAGACACTGTTAGGGGTGAATCCAGGGCCTTTGCTTGACTGTCTGAAAGTTTAGGAAGAGTTATTTTATCCAGAAATTGTACAATTTCATTATTTGAAGGGTTTATCTCTGGTGTGTATAAAGTCTCATAAAATTCTTTGAAAGTGTTGTTTATTTTTTCAGGATCATATATTATATTCCCAATTTTGTCTTTGATTGCAGATATAGTTGTTTTTTCTTTATTTATTTTTAACTGATTAGCTAAGAAGCTACCTGATTTATTACTATGTTCAAAGTTTTCTATTCTAAGTCTTTGGATTAAGAACTGCGTCCTTTTATTAATAATTTCATTTAATTCTAATTTTGCTTTCCTTATTTTACTTAAGCTCTCTTTATCCAGGGAAGGTTCTAATGATTTAATAGTTTCTTCTAATTCCTGAACATGTTTATTTTCTGTTTTCTTTTTATTTGATGAGAATGAAATTATTTTACCTCTAATCACAGCTTTCCCTGCTTCCCATAGAGTGGATGGCGACATACCAGGGAGATCATTAAATTCCATGTATGAAGCCCATTCTTTTTCAATATATTTAAAAAATTCTTTATCCTTAAGTAATGATGTATTAAATCTCCAATTTTTATATTGAAGGGTTGCAATTTTATTTGCTAAATTTAAAGAAACAGGAGCGTGATCGCTGATCACTATAGGATGTATGTCAGTGTCTGAAATGTCATTCAACAGTGAGCTGCTGACTAACAAATAGTCCAATCTAGAATAAGAATGATGTACGTTTGAGTAAAAAGTGTATTTTCTGTCGTTGGGATGAAGCGATCGCCATGCATCGCAGAGTCCATAATCGCTCATGTACTGTTTAACTATATCTACTGATTGCCATCTGCGCTGAGTCCCTGCTGTACTGAGCCTGTCTATTTCTGCATTTAGTCCAAAGTTGAAATCTCCCCCAAGAACAAGTGAGCAATCCATGTGATTAGCCAGAACCGAGAAGAAAGTATGAAAGAATGAGGGGTCGTCAACATTTGGACCATATATACTAACTATACATAACTTTTGGTTATTTATAAATAGTTTAAATATTATAAATCTACCTTCTGGATCTGTAGCTGTGTCTATTACTTTAAAATTAGTATTTCTATTTATTAATATTGCTGCTACTCGTTGTCTAGAGTTATAGCATGAAGAAAATATATCAGGATACTCTGGTGTTTTTAAATCATTAGCTGTTGAACTTGATTTATGAGTCTCCCGTAGTAAGACGACATCTGCCTTCAGTCTTGTAAGATGGTTGAAAATCTTAATGGTTTTATCTCTGCAGCTAGCGCCGCGAATATTCCATGTTATAAATTTTACAGGATTCATAGAGCTAAGATAAACCTTAGACATGTACTATCGCCAAGGATGAATATAGGTGTAATTTTGGTTTGTCCATGGGGTTGCCAGATTGAAAAAAAACCAGAAGCAGAGATAAAGCGAGGCAAATAATGCACCATACAGGTGTTTACAGAATGAAAGTATGAAGGAAAAACATGAATATGCCATGATAAAAGTCTGTGTGTGTGAGAGAGAAAAAGGAAAAAAAGGTGATAAAGAGATTTGGTGGTACAAATGTGAGAAAGAAAATAGAGAAAAAGAAAAAAGAGAAAAAAAAAGAAAAAGCAATCTAGTGCACAGCCCTGCCCCTACCCACATTTACAAACAAAAACAGCCTGCTGAGCTGTGCTTTTTTTTAAACTATAGTTGTCTGATAAAGCTAATTCTGTCTTGGTTCTGTTAAATATGACTAATAAAGCCAAGGAGTAACCTGAGGGTCCCTAAACAGCTGACCGTTAACATACAGTTTATCCACACTAACCGTAGCCCTACAGCCCTCACTAATATGTTTTTTTCTAATTGGAAATAACACGCGT
This sequence comes from Apricaphanius iberus, assembly GCA_028564705.1. Taxonomy (NCBI): domain Eukaryota; kingdom Metazoa; phylum Chordata; class Actinopteri; order Cyprinodontiformes; family Aphaniidae; genus Apricaphanius; species Apricaphanius iberus. The sequence goes on from JAPXFQ010002142.1 coordinate 42,487, forward strand.
CTTCTGTCCAGGATTTCTTTCGGAAATTGATCATTAACGCTGTAATTCGTCCCCCGTAGCTCTCTCCCGCGTCCTTTGACATGTTCTTTTTGTTTAAAATGTTCAAATTTTGCAACAATTGGTCGCGGGCGGGTGTTGTTGGGCTTCTTACCTCCGAGTCGGTGAACCCGATGGAAGGTTAGGTTTTTAACCGTGTCGTCTGGCAGTTTCAGCTGGTGTTGAATGAACTTTCGCACGGCTACTTCAGCATCTTCCTCAGCCTGCTCTGGTATCCCCGAAAAAACAAGATTGTCCCTCATTGATCGGGCCTGGATGTCTAGAATAGACTCCTTGAATCTTTTGTTTTCTCCAGACAGCTGCTTCATTCCCTCGGTGAGTTTTTTAACGTCTTCTTTTAGTGTTTGGTTTTCTGTAACTAGCGAAGCTACTTGTTGTTGGCTGAACTCCAGCGATTCCCTCAGAGCCTGAGATTCTTTATGAAGAACCTCAACCAGCGCGAGACGGGCGTCCAGGCTGGTTAGCTTCTTGTCTATTGAGTCCAGGATGTCGCCGTAGCTTCTATCTGGCGAGTCGGTGGATGTGCTAGCCTCGGAACGAGTGCGCTTCTGCGACGGTGTGCTCGTTGATGTATCCGAAGCAGGTTTCCGTGACTTACCCATAACGATGTTATCAAAGCACTCGTCTAGGTAGCACTCCAGCGAATCCAATGTTTCCTCATCCAGGTTGTTTAGAGGAAAAAAAAAAAAAAAAAAGTAACTTGATGGTTAGTTTAGAAGCTGCGTTTGGTTCAAAATGATTGTCTTATTTTACCTGGCTGTATACTTTACCACATAACCGCCATGCTCCCATTTCATAATTCTAAACACAGATTCTACATTCTAAGAAAAACTAATACCTTATCCCGCTTGTTTGACTTGTCCTGGCCTTCACCGAAACCATGGGATCTACATGCCCAGGCTTCACTCCCTAGGAAAAGAATGACGAATTATTAGGTCAGGTACTAAATAAAAACGAACTATGAAGCCACAAACTTGTTGCAGACTGCCTGGCTGGCTGCATAGATGCAGAAGCTCCATACCAGCACAACTGGCAAAGAACTATGCAGCGTCACCTAAAGCCTAGTTTATGCTCAAATAAAGTGACTTTTTATGGTGTTGTCAGATACTTAGACTCTAAAGTGGAGCATGTATATTTGTTACTGCTGCAAAGGAACTGCTGCCGAAGCAGAGCGTTTCTATCCCAACAGCTCCGCCCGCACAGGTAACCCTGCCGTGTTGATGCTTGAAGCTGCCGCCTATTAGCACCTGTGCTCCGATGTAAAATATTTTCTAAAATAAACGACTGCACACTGAAATCACAGATTTTACTCATCCCCTGTCTGTCAGGGTTTGTTTGTGTGTGTGCGTTTGTTTTACCTCTTCTCTACAGAAGGTGCAGCCTGTTGTCCAAGCCCGTCCAAAAGACCCAGTCCGACAGTGAATCTGGGGGTCTTGTCGGGCGTTTTTTTTCTAACTAACCCCCGGCCTATTCTGCCCGCTTTAATTTTAGACCACCAGATGGATATTTCCCTCTGTGCACTGATTGACTCTGGGTCTGAACAGAATTTAATTTGTCCTAAGATTGTGGAACAGTTTTACCTTCCAGTGGAAGCGCTTTCTTTTCCGTTTAAAGTGCCCTAGATGGTAGGACCCTCACTGCTATCACTCACCAAACAACACCCCTTAATTTGGTCCTTCCTTTCAGGAAACCATCATGAGCAGGTCTCTTTCTTTGTCTTCCCAACACATTATGCCCCCCTAGTTTTGGGGTACCCCTGGTTAGCCGCTCACAACACGAAGATAGATTGGGCAAAGGCCCGCATTGAGTCCTGGAGCAGCTACTGCCACCAAAACTACCGCCTCGTTCCATTTGTTCTTCGCTCCACGTCACGTTACTCCGCTCACCTTTTGTCTCTTCTTATCCCCAGTCGCTGTCCTCTTCCGAGTTCGTGTAGAGAAGGCTCCTCCTGAGTTTTATGAATGGTTTCCCTGCTGTCTTTCCTGGCAACCAAACAATAAACTATTATTTTCATTTCAACCCCTGAGTTTGCTGGTCGTTCGTGTGTCTGTACTAGAGTCCTGGTTCTGGAAACATGACACTGTCACCTCCTAACCTCAACTCATTTCTTCAGCATTTCCCAACCAGGATAGTAGGGAGTGATAACTTTTGATGGCGTCTCTGCATACTATCACAGCATCATTTCACTTTTTTTCTAGGCTTGTGAACGCATTTCTTCCTAAAGGAGCAATGGATGAAAGTAAGTTTTGATTAAGCTGTAAAGCTTTTTCCTAGACGTGCAGCTCATAGAATACTCTAAAAACATATGGAAACAAACACAGCAGACTTTTTTGTTGTTTTCCTACACCACCTTGTGTTCAAAATCACCAAAAGAAGAGATTAGAACAATTATCCTTTCAACATGAAGCATGTAGTGGCCAAACACTGCATTAACTGCTGATTACAGCGACTATAGAGCACCGTTCTGGTGAAGCGACCTCTGGCTGTTACTCAATTGAGCGATCAGATGCATACGCTCTCCATTGAAGGAGACAGATTGTTAAAAAATGGGGCTCTACTCGGTCAAAAAAACATCACAAACTAGGCTTAAATTGCATTAAAAAAGATGTTAATAGATTTAAAAGTAAAGAGTATCTGCAGCATTTAAATATAGACTAGACATGATCGAAGAATGCTGAGTAGGATATCTAGGAATTGAGCTGTGAGATGAAAACTCTGTCTTTGAATTTTTATATAGTGCTAAAGGAAGATCAAAAACACTGCTGGATCCAATCAAGGTCTCCTGTTTTTCAAATAAGGCGTCATAACATGTTATGGTACGTTCAACTGATCTGACTATAACTGTGTTATATTCAGCTACCCTGTAACAGCATTACCACTGTTTCAGCTAAAAATTCTTATTGTATTTTGGGGTTGGCTTCCACGCAGGTAATTTTTAAGTACTGAAACATGGTAATGTTAACAGAATCATTCAGTCTCAGAACTGAACAGAAATGTGACATTGTATGCTCCTGCTAGTCCTACTCTCAGCTGATGCGGTGCCTCTGCCTTCTTCATAGAGCGGTAGCATTGAGCTCTGACTATCACCTCACCTGTCAGACTGTTTTTCCCTGACACAGGTGAAAAACATGTTTTAAATAATGTGATAAGCTGCTGGTGGATAGCAAATAAAAATGTAAAGCTTCAAACACATATGCTAAGGCTAGTTAGTATTACCAACTTACCTTCAAAATTATGGATGTAAGACAAAACTTAGAATTTAAATCCCTTTTCCATCTTGCACTGTGGGGTAGAGCTAAACAGAGACAATTCGCCTTACATCTTCGATTGTTACTTTTGGTAAGTCCAGCGGGTAAACTCCAAACTCTCAGCCTTTTCACTCAGCTTTGCTGATGACTCCTACAACTGGAAGTAAGACCGCGGTCTGATGTGGAATGCGGAAGTGGAGCATGCATATAGCCATTTGTGCCTGTAAAATAATTTTCATGTACACTGAGTTGGATAGATTTTTATATTTAGGATATTTCCATAGACTGTAAATATATTCGGCTAATCCTCGGGTGAGGTCACCCATAGGTTTCTGAAGAGCAGATAATGACGCCACTTGGCTGTTTCCCATCCCCACCATCTTGTCCACGTCACTCGCCTCGTCACTCTCAGAAAATCCAAAAATGGGCAAAGAGGTGGAGCTGAGAGAGGCGCTGTGAGGCTGGGGTAGGAGGGTTGATGCTTCGAGCTGACATAGCTACAAGCTAGTCAGAAGCTAACTGAAGCTAACGTAGGCTGCAGCCGGTTCAGCCAGAAGACCATGGTTGACTGGCTCTTGCTCCTTTTTCACTAGGGTCACTTTAGACCCAGAGACATCACAAGGGGGAACACATTTCGATATAACAAGACCCGAATGGGTTGGGTAACTAAGGCCTAAAATGGTTGTATTTCCATTACGATTGGTGGAGGTTGAGGACATGGGCGGGCTTAGCTTAACAACACATCCATGACAACTCAGACCCTCTCAAAAGTTAAAAGACTTTTGACTCACCTCACATCTCTCAGACATCCATTATTTCTTGGCTCCAGTTCCTGAACTGTGTTCCTCACGCCAGCACTGATCTAACCAGCGATCATCCAGTCTGTTATTGTAATCAATACCACAGCAAGCCATCTTTGTCAGTGCATGATTAACACCCCAAACTGAATAAAAACTGCAGAGGGAACTGACAGTGGAGTTCAGAGGAATGAAATGGCCGAAGGCTAGGGTCGTAAAATACGTCACTATCTGAACACTTTTTTCCAGGAGAGGGTGCTGCAGTTGTTTAGAAAGGAGGATTCAGGAGGATTACTCACATGCGTGAATTAAGTCAAAAATCACCCTGGCTGTGATTTTATGAGAAAATTGCTGTAGCAGATGGTCGAAAACGCCAAAAACATGATTTTGCCTGTTAAAGGCCCTTTAAAACAATTTAAAATGAGGCACAGAAGTGGCTTCATTTAGCCTCCATATGCCTGTATGATCTTCCCACAATGCCTGGGCATGCTCCTGATGTGGTGGCAGATGGTCTCCTGAGGGATCTCCTCCCAGAGCTAGACTAACGAATATCCCCACTCCTGGAGAGTCTGTGCTGCAATAGTATTGGTGGATGGGGTGAGACATCAATTTCAATTCAGTTTATTTATATAGCGCCATTTCACAACAGATGTCATCTCAAGGCACTTTACAAAAAGAGTTATTACAATACAATGTTTAGTGTAGAAATTACAGAACCACAGAAGATTGCGTCGTGGAATTCTCAGCAATCCCTCATACTGAGCAAGCATGCAGCGACAGTGGGAAGGAAAAACTCCCTTTTAACAGGAAGAAACCTCCGGCAGAACCAGGCTCAGCACAAGCGGTTATCTGCCGCGACCGTCTGTGGCTTGGAGAATACACAACAGAGACACAGAAAGAGCAACAGAACCGATGCACAAGTTTGTTGCAGGACGTGGAGAATTTTCCGTCACTGCAATGCCATCTTAGTCAGGGTCGTCAAGCAGGGCTAATCCGGAGCACCTACTATAATAGAAAACAGGTTAGTGCTTGAATTGACAGCACATCATGCAGTTGGGGAGAAGTAGGAGAGAAAGTAGTAACAGACCCTAATAATGTCCTCCAACAGCCTAGCCTAAAGCAGCATAGCTACTAACATTAACCTGTCTCCTAGCTACTAGGAGACCTGGCTACCAACACTCTGTCTTAGTCCTCCTGACCCGTGGACGGTGTAGGGCCGGTAACGGCCCCCGTCATGCCGGGGTCTTCTCGGAGTCGGGTTGTTAACATCATGTCCCAGATGTGCCTAATTGGATTCAACTCTGAGTCAAGTCAAGTCAGGCTACCTCTGACGAGCACATGGAAGGCTGTGCGGCCCCCCAAATAAACACCACCCCACACCATTACTTACCCACTGCCAAAGCATTCATACTGGAAGATGTTGCAGGCAGCAGAACATTCTCCAAGGCGGGCAGTACAAGGTATTAACTCTGCGGGTTGCCCAAACTTTTGCAGATGCCAATATTTTGTTTTCTGTTATTTTGAAAGTGTAAATGATGAAAATAAAATCTAACATTTTTGACACATAAGAATGTCTCATCTGTAATTTAACGCATTTTGGAGACGTTTACATCTTACCATGGCTTCTTTATGCACATTAATACAAATGTTTACCTAAGGTGCCCAAATCTTCGATCCCCACTGTACTACTCTCAACTTGAAACTCCTCTTTTATGTGTGAAGGTAGTTGATATGCATGTATTCTTTTATTATTTTTTTTATCAGAGATGACAAGAGAGCAATCTAAATTCTATCAGCTTTATTATAATGAAATGTATTGTTCAGGACAGAGCTCTGGGTCAGTTCACAAAGTCTGACTGCACAACACATTTTTAAAGCTTAGTGTATGGTACCATTAAAATTTCTTTGGTCCTTGTCTTTCACAGGCTCTCATTGGTCAGGCTGCCGCTGTTTCCAAATAAGATGTAGTCTTGGGGCGTAAACTTTGTTTTGCATAAATGAACACTCACAGTTCAATAAACCTGCAGGTCAATTAAAAGTCATCATAAACAAATAGAAGTTTTAGAGTTGGGAGGCTATGAGGGAACAATGGTTTAGAAGTTTCTCCTAAATCTGCTGATCTTGACCAGGCAGTAGAACAAATAAAACACTGTTTTCCTAATCCAGGGTTAAGGTTGTTGGACTTTTACTGAATAGCCAACCCACATTAAGCTTTAGACACAGACCAGAATGACATGCTTGGCCTGCCTCCTATAAACAAAGAATAAACCTCTAGACTTAGAATAACCGTCTCAACCAGTTAGAAAGTGTTGTAAAAACATTGGGTACTCATACTATGTTAACTAATCTTAACCAATCAGTTGCAAACAAAGAATGTAGCTCATCAAGTTTATTAATTTCTTACACTCCAAATTAAGAAATCCACTAAGAATCTAAATAAAAGCACTCTAAGAATCTTATTAAAAGAAAAATATCTGTTTAGTTTAAGGCTCTTCCTTTTCTGTTACTCTGCCACAGATGACTTTTCAGCATTCATAAGCCACAATTAAAACATGTTTTTTACAATCGTTAGAAATACTTATGTAAAAGTTAACTTTAAATTATGTGTTTGGATTAAATTACCTGAAATGGTCACTACACATGCCGAATCCAATGAAAGATTGGTTCCAACGCTCGGTTTTCTTCATCGCGCTCAGAACAGAAATCCATCCTTCCCTCCGAGCTGGCTCTTTTGGAATGTGATAAAAGGATCTGTCTTTGACTTGTCCTTGGTGGTTTGTGAATCCTGAAGTTGTGTAGCCACTGAGCTTCTGTGAAACCTAGAACATTCATCTACATGTGCAGCAAACTATCTCCAGCGCTGGAGCGACACAGCTTTTCGCCTCTGTCTCCCCTTAAAGAAAGCAGTTTCCATTGCGCTGTGGAAGGTAGACATGACAGAAGCATGGCTGTTATGTTAGAGTTGATATCCCATCCATTCATTTTCTGAACCACTTAGCCTCCCGGGGGGGGGGGGGGGGTAGTGCCTATCTCCAGCTGTCAATGGGTGAAATGCAGGGTACACCCTGGACAGGTCGCCAGTCCATCACAGGGCCACATAGAGACAGTCAGGACAAACAACCATGCACGCAGGCACCGACATCTAAGGACAATTTTAGAGCGATCAATTAACTTGACAGTTTTGGAATGTTGGAGGAAGCCGCATGCACCGGGAGAACATGCAAACTCCATGCAGAAAGGCCCCGGGCCGGGATACGAACCCACTGCACTTCTTGCTGCAAGGCAACAGTGCTAACCACTGCCTCACCATGCAGCCCATATTTTCACTGTCCAAAATCTGTTTTGTGGTCTCATTGCTGTTAAAGCTGTGGCACTAGGCTACATATCCCATCCTAAAAGCTCTACATTGAATTCTGTTTAACATGTTTTACTTAACCAGATTTACTATTATCTATACATGCTACGAATTCTATGAATTACAAACCACAACTGAATGTTTTGTAATAAAGCTGTTTGTCTTCCTGTGAAGTTGGAGGGATTTTTGCTGTTGATTTTTCAATTTTTGCTCATTTGTTATGAGCAGCAGCAGATCAGCAGCAGCCAAGGCTCCGACCCAGGGCGCCCAGAGGAGGGAGGGCTGGTACCCCCATCTCCACCCAAGCGCTACCTGAGGGGCACCCAGGCAGCCACAGCCGACCTCGGCCCCCGATACAGGGGGCCCCCAGAGAGGTAACACTGGCAAGAAAGATTAAAATATACAGTTTATAAAATATAAAGTGTATAAAGTGTAAAACAATGATAAAATTGAATCAAGATAAAATGCAAAGCAGATTAATAAATAAAGAGTTAAATGCTAAACTAAAAATTAAATCAGATAAAACATGTAATAGTACAACTAATAGTAATTAGTTAAAAGCTCGGTTAAAAAGGTAAGTCTTGAGCCTGGTCTTAAAAACATGAATGTTCCCTGAGATCCTCTGGCAGCCTGTTCCAGAAGTGAGGGCCATAATAATGGAAGGAGCCCTCACCATGAGTCTGTGTCCTGACTTTGGGAATGATAAGGGGACAGCTGCTAGAGGAGCGCAAGACCGCGAGGGTTCATACGGTAAAAGCATTTCTGAAAGATAAGAAGACTTAAGACCATTAAGACACTTAAAAACCATTAAAAGAACCTTAAAATCGATCCTAAAACATACGGGGAGCCGATGCAGTGATTCTAAGACTGGTGTAATGTGCTACCGCCTAGTGGTCTTCATCAGGACACGAGCTGCTGAATTCTGTAAAAGCTGTAAACTTGAGATAGTCTTCTTGGGAAGACCAGAAATTAGGGCGTCTACTGGTGATAAAAGCATGGATTAGCGTCTCCGTATTGGTCCGATAAAAGTCCTGTCTGTGAGATAGGAAGTGAACCATCTATGAACAGCACCAGAGAGGCCAATCTGTTTTAAACGAGTTAACAGAATAATGCGGTCTACTGTATCAAAGGCAGCGCTTAGATCCAGGAGAGACAACACTGTCACCTTTTTATCGTCAAAGTTTAATCTAAAATCATTTAAAATCTTTAAAAGACCCGTCTCGGTGCTGTGGTTCATCCTGAAACTTTTCTAAAACTTTGCTTAAAAATGGTAAGTTAGACACTGGTCGGTAGTTATTTAAATCATTAAAACCTAAATTGCTCTTCTTCAGCAGGGGCCTCACTACCGCCGCTTTAAGGGCAGCAGGAAAAAACCCCGTCTGAAGGGAGCAATTCATAAAGTTTAAAATCTCGTCTTTAACAAAACCATAAAATTGCTTTAACAAACGGGTGGGAATTGAGTGCAAAGCGCTTGTGGTGGGCCTCACTGAGGAGAAAACTTTATCAAGGGTCCCAGCTTCTACCAGGACAAAACTGTCCAATGTTTCCTCTGGTGAAGGCAGACACTCAGATTTGTCTAAAACCATGTTTGTTAGAGAGGACAAAATATTACGTCTGATGGTGTCTACCTTCCGTCTGAAGTGGTCTGCAAACTCCTCACAGAGAGTGTTTGAGGGGGTTTTCTGAAAAGTATTCGAGGAATGATTAAGAATGTTTTCAATGTTCAAAAACAGAATTTTGGGGTTATTTTTATGTTCTGAGATGATTCTGGAAAAGTATGCATTTCTAGAATTTCTTAAAGTGTTATTGTATGATTTGAGACGTTCTATGTATATCTGATTATTTATTGTAATTTTATTTTTGCTCCATTTCCTTTCTGCCACCCTGCAGCTCCTCTTTATTTTTTTAAGATCTTCATTTCTCCATGGCAATGTACGTTTTGAATGTATATTTCAAACTTTAAGTGGAGCCAGCAGGTCCAGAACAGATTTAAGCCTACTGTTAAAATCATTCACGATAAAAATCACAGGGGCAGGTAGAGGTACAGGAGGAAACTTTTTAAAAACTTAAAGAAAACCTGCAGCCACTTTAGGAGTTAGATGACGTTTCCTGACAGTTCTCACAGAGGTCTCTAATTGGATAAAACTGGTGATTTTGAAAAACATACAGTAGAGGACACACTGGTGGACAGGCCATACGTGATGACCAAGTCCAGAGTGTGTCCTCTGTTGTGAGTAGGCTGCAGGACATGTTGGCTAAAATCCATATAATTCAAAATATTGTAAAAATCTGTTGATAAAGGATCTAAAAGGTTATCTATATGTAGATTAAAATCACTACTAAAATGATAATTTCATGAGAGTTGTGTAAAATTGATAAGCACTCTGAAAATTCTGGAATAAAAACTGCATTGCTTTTCGGAGGCCTATAAACTGTAACACATAAAACCTGAGGAGTGCTAAAAACAGAGGCAGTATATTCAAAAGTGGTAAAATAATCAAATAAAACAGGTTTGGCGGAAAGAGTTGATGAACCTATAAAAGCAGTTCCACCTCCCCTCTGACTACTCCTCGTTGAATAAGAAAAAATAAAATTAGGTGGAGAGGCCTCTGTAAAGACAGCAGGGGAATCTGCAGTCAGCCATGTCTCTGTTAAAAATAAACACTGAAGATTATTGTCTAAAATCAAATAATTTATTATAAAGGTTTTATTCAGCAGAGAGCAAACATTTAATAGAGGCATATTAATATTGGTTGGTGATGGAGTGACTGTATGATTTACTGTAGGTGGGATTTTTAGTATCTGTTTAAGATTATTTGGGTTGCATTTTTTTAGTTTATGATTATTTGTTCGCTCTCTGCTGACAATAACAGGTTTGAATGAACTGGGGTAAGGTCCAACTCCAATATGCGAGTTACTGTTAAAAGCAGGAATGAGTTTATAGGAACAGGGACCAGCTGCACATCAGGATGTGAGGGATGGGGCAGAAAGGGCAGGAGCTGCTGGAGCCGGTGCAGGGGACAGCGGTGGGCAAGGGTATGCCACACTTAGTGCCAGCATGTGTGTACCTTGTCTGTTAAGATGGACTCCATCTGCCCCAAACAATTGACTCAAATGTTAAAATTGTCTACAAAACCAATATGGTGCATCACTGTAACAGAGGAAAGCCAAGTGTTTACAGAGAGTAGCCTGCTGAATCTATTTATTCCTCTGCTGATGGTTGGAGTGGGGCCAGAAATAAAAACAGATAGGGGTTTGTCTTTTAAAAGATTAAAAAGATGAATAAAATCCTGATTTAAGAGCTCAGACTGCTGTTTCCGAATGTCATTGGTGCCCGCATGAATTATAACCTTACTCACAGTTGGGTGACATTGGATAGAGTCCAGAATCTGTTCAGAAATGTCCTTTATTGTAGCTCCATGGAAACAAAGGGTGACAGCTCCTCTCATCCTAATGTGCCGGATAATAGAATCTCCAATGGTGAAGGTCTTGGGTGGATGGTGTGCAGGCTGCTGCTGATTCTGAGCAGAAGAGCCCTCGTTGTCCAGGACCGGCTGGATGTTGGGCAGCTTGGCTTCCACAGGACTGCAGCGATGTTTAGAGGGTGCCGAGGGCTCGTTCCGTGGATTCGGGGTGTAGTGGAGCACTCCTCGGCAGGTCCCGACTGTAGTCCTGGGTTTGGCGCGACGTGAGTGGCTATTGGAGTCCAACTGCTGCTCTGGCTGCTGGGAAGGAATGGGTGGCGGTCCTGCAGAGCTGCTGGTCGAAGAGGTTCAACAGCGGAAGGCAAGGTGGAGGAGAACGGTGGCAGCCGCTCCGGGCGCCCCCACCGCGACCAGGCCTGACCATCGACCACGCACCCTGGGGCACCGGAGTGGAGCTGAGGGGGGTTTTGGTTTATCCCCTGCTGGAACCAGCGTTCCTCCTCTGCCATAGATTTTGTACCTCCACCGGTCTTCGTCTGTCCGAGTCCGCCTGAAGATCCAGCGATGGATTCCCCCTCCGCAGCTTCACCGGGCTGGCAGGGGATTGTGTCGGCCAGCTGGGCGCTGGTGGCAGCAGCGAAAGTTCGGCCGAAGATGATGTCCACGTCGCGCTCGTGATCCTGGATCAGATGTAAATTGGTGATCCTCTGATCTAGTTCCTTGATGTTCTTGGTTAGCCTGACACAACCATCACACCCGGAGCTACAGATGAGTGCTTCCAACTACAGACTTATTGCCCTGACATCCCACATCATGAAGGTCCTGGAGAGACTTCTGTTGCCAACCTGAGTAAGCAAACTAGAACCTTTTAGGAACCCCTGCAGTTTGCTTATCGCCATGGAGTTGGCATTGGAGATGCCATCATCAACCTGCTTCAACCTACTCAGTGTCATCTGGACAAAGCAGGCAGCACTATGAGACTCATGTTTTTCATTTCTCCAGTGCATTTAACACAATTCAGCCTGATTTGCTTTGTCAGAAACTCCTGAAGAAACAGGTGGAGACCTTTAACAATAAGCTGGATCAATGACTACCTGACAAACAGACCACAGTTTGTGAGACTGAAGGATTGTGTATCAAACCAGCTGGTCAGCAGCGCAGGAGCACCACAAGGGACTGTACTCTCACCATTCCTTTTCACTCTGTACACCTCAGACTTCCAGTATAAGACGGAGGCCTTTCATCTGAAGAAATACTCAGACGACTCTGCAACTGTCTGGTGATCACAGATGGAGAAGAAGCTAACTACAGAGAGCTGGTGGACCACTTTGTGGCATGGTGTGGCAACAATCATCTTACCTTGAATGTGAACAAAACAAAGGAGATGGTTGTAGATTTCAGAAGAAACAGGAATAAGTCAAAAACTCTCTATCAAGGGAGAAGAAGTGGACGTGGTTTAGGAGTACAGATACCTCGGAGTTCACCTGGACAACAGACTGGACTGGAGAATCAACAGTGAAGCCGTCTACAAATAGGGACAGAGCAGACTGTACTTTTTGAGGAAGCTGAAGTCCTTCAAGGTTTGCAGCAAGATGCTGCAAATCTTCTACAAGTCTGTGTTGGAGAGTGTCATCTCTTCGTCCATCATCTGTTGGGGTAGCAGCATCAGAGCCAGGGACTAAACACGGCTCAATAACCTGATAAAGAAGGCTGGTTCTGTTTAGGGGACGACTGTGGGAAAAACTGGAGATAATGATGCAAAGAAGGATTCTTCATAAAATGAAAAAGATTATGGACAACCCTAAGCATCCTCGTCATGAGACTATCCTACAGCAACAGAGTATCTTCAGTCGGACGCTTCTTCAGTTTGGCTGCAAAACAGACAGCTACAATAAATCCTTTCTCCCCACAGCCATCATGGTCTACCACAACTCCTTGAATAATGAATTAGTAATGAGCACCAGCAGCACTTAATTTCCCTCTTGGATCAAGGTATTTTTGAATTGAACTGAATTGTAATAGATAATGGATGGGTGGAAAATGGAACTAACTGATAGAAACTTAAGCTTTACAGTCCAAACTTTCACTCCTCTTGACATAAATATTTTTCAAGATAGAAATAAATGTGGAAAGCTGGTCACTGTGCAAGACAGATGAGACAGAATTGAGAATGAACAGACCTAATAAGTGTTTCTAAATGAAGGATTTACCAAAGGAAGTCAAATTCAAAGCATCAACTCAAAACATAGCAAATATAAATCTAAGATAAATGCAACCCCCCTCAAGTAATTACTGTCCATTTAGATGATTACCTATAATTATCTGTAAACTGCTAGCATGTGATATGTGGTTGTGAGACATAAAGAGGATGTGTAAGAAATAAAAGAGGAGGAAGTTAGAATTGAAGAAATAGTTGGAAGGGTAAAGGTACAGTGGAGGCGACAGAAGCAGTTAGAAAAACAAGAGGTTATAGAGGGGATGGTATGGGGAGGAGGAAATAGCTATGAGGAGTTAAGGAAAGGGAGCTGATAGAGTAGTGTTGACAAGTGTTTTTGTCAGCTGGGGTCAAGTGATTGCTATCTTTGCTTTCAGCACCTGTAAAAGAGTGAAATGAAGAGCATTAATCCCCCCTCATTTTGCAGAGATGCAGCAGACCTCTGACATCAACAGTAATTGCAGAGCCAATGATCTGCTCTCCATGACAGTGAGGATTCTTTTCTCCAGATCATGTGACAGTCAGGTGGTCCCATTTAGAAATGTTGTAAGGTCCTTTTCCTTCTGTTCCTGTTTTAGCAACTACCAATGACAGCTGATGTTAATGATGCCTGTAGGATGTCTCCTACTTTTATTTTCCACTATAGTAGATCTTTGAGCCATCAGCATCAACAACTCTTCAAAGACAATTGTATGAGTTACACAACATTTCATTTTAAAGTATTTTTGAATTGAATTGTTAAATTCAGATATTTTCCAGAGTTCAATTTTTCCAACAATAAGTGGAAAAGTGAGAAAAATAACGACATCCTATAACAGCCAAACTTTTATAACATATTTCAACATATGCAGCCTGGGAAGTTATTATATAGATATCAATATAGTCTGGCCGAGACTCATGGACAGAGCTCAGTGATTGTGTCATACTGTCTCTGCACACAGTTTATGGAAAGAGAATGTGATCATCCAACACCACTTCCAAGCGGCATTTTAAACGTCATTTGTGTCAAAATCCACGCAGTTTCAGACGGTATTTCCCAAAAAATGGATGCCATTTCAAGCGGTGTTTGTGTCAAAATAAGTTGTTTAAAACGCTTTCCAGACTGGATGACATTGGGATTTATTTTTTTAGCGATACTTTGAATGTTGCTTACCCAAGAAATTAATGCATGGAGTGGTTACTGAAATATCACGAGAGTCAGAGGTCTTCAAAATGTGTTTTATTTTTGTTAATTACATATTATTATTAAAATCGATTGAATATGGTTATTATTAAAGAGATACTTGCATTACATAAATAAATTAATAAAGTGAGAGCCTAAAGAGATAAATGTTATAATACAACACATTTATACAGCCCGTATAATACCAGAGAACCTTTCAAAGGCATGTTAACAGTCAGATGATATGGGTGACAGGTTAGGGATGACAGCAGTAGCACTTGTGAAAACACATTGCATGGGTTTGAATCCAGGTAGTGCTGAACAAGCAATACCCTGTTTTGTACTTCTTACGGATGTATATATATATATATATATATATATATATATATATATATATATTTATTTTGTTTCAGGTGAATATTTGGAAAATGGGTAGTGAAATCTAACCCTTACAAAAACCCAAGGAACTTACCAGTTATGTAAAAAGTAGGGATGTTCGATATTGGCTTTTTTACCGATATCCAATATACCGATATAGCCTAACTCATAATTTCCGATACCAATATAAACCGATACCGATATGTGGGGACCCTCCCTCATAAAAAACAAAAACTACTAAAGAGGGCTACACAATTAATCGGATATTGATCGTGATCAAGATTTTGGTGGCCACGATTAAAACCTGATCGTGAACGAAATTTACATTCAAAATGTGAGCGTCCCTGCGCACCTCTTCATCATACACTACCTCAACCAATAGTCTGCCAATCACCAGGGGTCAAACGCATGGCTAAAGCTTCATTAAGCTGACCAAATCAAAAACGGGCACACGACACTCAGCACTCATAATGGCTGCACTACGCTTGCTATGTAGCAGGTGAAAAAGAGTATTTGAGCAATGTAGTAGATCCAAATCTCCATTATGGATCTGACTAGTAATCAGAAAGTTCCCGAAAGTGTACTACCGCCACAGTAAGCTGCCGGTGGATGCTACACTATCCCACAATGCAGCGGACGGCCCGAAATCATGAAAGAAGGACCTAGCTAAAAATGGCTTCAGACGAATTGTCAACCACCGCCGCAGTTTCGGCAGATAAATGTCCATGTAGCGATGTTACTGATTACTGTAATTGTTTTTTGACTGATTAAACATTTAAGTTGTTAAGTCATACCAGACAAAATAACGGCTAGAAGATGGCGGGACCACAGGCAAACGTAACGTAAACATCTGGGTCAACAGAAGTCATAAAATGGTGGAGCAGTATGTCTGATTTCATGCCTATTACGCGATTGTTTGCTATGCAGTATTACATTACCAGGTAAGTAGGTGTTGCTACGTAGCATATAGTAATTACTAAGGATTTGGATGCAGGGAATGTCAAAGGCCTTTTCTGTATAAGCTGTAATTGTTTCCCATAAATTGCACTTTGAGATTACACTCTACAATAACATATTTAGCTTGTACTTGTAAATATATATATATATATTGGAGTTTGTTTTTGTTAGTTTTTTTGCATTATTAATCATCTATTCTAAAGTTTTATTTTTCACAAAAAAAAAATATTTTTAAAATTTTATAATTGTTGCAATAAAAATAGACATTTTACAGGACTGGATGAATGGTCGTGATTAATAATCGTGATTACAATATTGATAAAAATAATCGTGATTATTTTTTTGGACATAATCTACTACTAAACCCTTTTAGGTAACCACAATGAAATATCTTATATCATCTATACTTGAGCTTTAAAAATTTAGAAACTGTAATAAGTACTAGAATTTTAGTTAGGCAATTGAAAAAGGTGCCATTTTTATTTTGTCTTCAGAAGTGCTACAAGATTTTCTCACACAGAGGCTGTGTCCGAAATCAGGGTCTGGATACTTCGAAGGACCCAGTCTACTCGGTCTACGTGGGCTGGGTCCTTCGTCAACCGGGTAGACGGGATGTTAACGGCTGTGAATTTGGACGGTCTAGCCTTCAGTTGAATTCCCGCCCCCACTTTGCCGAACGTCCTATCGCCTAGCAACCGCGATCACCCTAAACCAGCTGGTAAAGCAAGAAATATTCCCCAGTATTTTACTCACCTTTTGTACTCTAGAGGAGCAACAAGTTTTACTGTCTGTGCCATGTTTTATATCTCTGGCTGAGAGGTCATCATATGAAGATCATTTTATTTAATCCAGGTTACTACTTAAGATAGTTACTCTCATGATAATTTCTGCAATTGAATGACTAGTGATTGAGGTATATATATAAAATAGAGCATTCGATAACCAAGCATTAACTAATTATATGTAGTCATGTAAGCTTATGCTGCAGAAACAGGAACAATCAGCTGCAGCGGAGGAGGAAGTGATAACACGGTGGAGGGGATTGTGAGATGATGAGCCCTAAATCAGTGGAAGATAACTGGAAACAGAGTGCATTGTCTAGTGTTGAATTAAATAATTATCATAAGTAATTCAATGCATGTTCAAGCAGAGACAAAATGGAGCCAATTTCCAGTTTAACATTTATTTTGAACAGATTAACAAATTGCAGTTTTACAGAGGAATTTGCCCCCGTAGTTTCCTCTGTGGTCCAGATTTAAAGAAATCTGACAATAAAATGATCTTCATTTCACAGCTTTATAGAAAACCAAAATCAGAACATTTCCATACAGTGTCTTAGCCATTATTGGCTGTCAGAAAATTATACAGTCATATGGGTGAGACGTCTTTTCTTAAAAGCTCCTTTGAGTTTTATGGGTTTTATGGCATCACACTTAATCTACAGGACATCCTGCGTTTTATTCAGCTTGGCAATAAAACTCACCCAGGTTTTTTGACTTAAAAGATTACCACCATTATAAACAAATACTGAGGACACATTTTTACCTTCATGCAATGCTATACTAAACAGACTTTTACCTTCTGAATAATAAAAGTTTAAAACATATGCAGAATAACACCACAATTCCCTCTTTTCAATCTTTTTTTGAAAATAGATTGATATATTCTCTGTACTCTCCTTCAAGGTAAGTGTTTAGAACTTAAGATCAAAACCTGTAAAGCATTTTGAGAATGCAAGAAATCAAATCCAAGAAATTTCATCAGTTTAAAACATGAAGTCTTTCCTATGATACCACAACAAGACTTCCAGATTAAAATTCAAAACACAAACTGTTAAAGTACCTTTAACCTTAACTCCCATTAAAAAATGTAAATCTGTTAATTATAAATTCACCCTCTTTTGGCATTATACAAAAAAATTATTTTAACAATTCCCAAAACTTAATTCAAAAACCCAAAAATGTATAAGAATGTCTTACATGTGAAGAGATAATTAAATCTGACTTGATACATGTTAATACTCGTGGAAGAAGCTTAGAAAATCCATGAACAAATACATTCTTACTATGTTATATTCTGAAATAAATCAAACTTAAAGTGTTAAGAAACCTGTGAAATAGAAGGTATTAAGAACCCTTTAAAATGTAATCCTCGAGTCTATTTAGTCTTTCCTCTAGTAGACCCTTTTGTTTTATTAATGCAAACCTTAATACAACCTTAAAGACAACTGGAAATTAAGAAATAAAATTAACTGATTAAAATTCTTTCAGAAACCCTCTTAGGCAATATCAACAATTCTGCACTTGTGAATAAAATAGTTAATCAAATAGTTAAACAACCTGTAAAATGCAAAAAATTATTAAAAAATGTTCAGTCTTTATATTTGTATTCTGTTCCTCTTTCTTCACTCTCATTATAGCCCCCTCCATGGCTCCTGGCAGCTGGAGAGCGATGTACAGAGCTGATCAGTGTGGAGGGCTCCTATTTTTTAGTGTTCCAGTTTTACTCCCATATATGCAGATAACCACTCTCTGAAATGCCAATTACTTCATTAATTGAACATTTCCCCCAATATACACAAATCCACAGACAGGCCCCGCTTCCCATAGCTTAGCCCACCGATGTGGGCTGGTCAAAACCTGCTGTGCAGCTGATTGGTGAGTTGTGATCTTCTTCTGTAGATCCCTCTTTGAGATGGCAATTTCAATTTGCCCATCTCATTCATTGGCACATAGATCACACTGGATGAGTAATATCACCACCCAAACAACCTTCTGGGTGAGTTAGGCTCCGCCGCCTGTGGCCCCAGCTTCCGATTCAGCTTGGTCAAAACCTTCTCGACCCTCTTTAGGCAGATTCCTGCTGATCCTGACCAGGTTCGTCGTTGGCGTGGAGCTGCACTTTGTGTGTGTTCCCAGCTGTCATCTGGAACTTGCTGAACCACTGGACTCCTCACTGCCTTCGACCTGGAGCTGTACCTTGGACCCTTTCAGCAGCTGCAGTCAGCTGTGACCAGAGGAGATTGTGTGCTCCTCACGTGCTGCTGAATCCTGGAGATAATCCTGGGGGCATAAGCTTGTAAACATCTAAAAAAGACAGTTTTTTTTGATCCGGTCTTGTGATCACTCCCTTTCAATCTAATCCAACTGTATTGTGCCGAGAAATTATTTCACCCATCTAATTAAAAATAATCCCTGGGGAAAGAGCAAGTCCATATTATTTTGATACAACACCGTTGTTTTTCCTAAAAACTAAACCAAAAACACCTCCCTCATTAATGGATTTAAAAGCAAGAGCAGGCTCAAAAGTTTACTTTTTGTGTACAGTTCAACTGATTACTATCCATTTGCTTGTTCACCCAAATTGATTCTTACATTTACTTATTTTATTTATCCAGTTTAAGACACTTATGTCTGTTCCATTACAATATATCCTTTCCTAAATTCAGTACATCCCTGCGGATGAAAACGTAAAAATAAGAAAAAATGTATTTATTTTTTTTCTCTCTCACCAGCCAGCAACCCCCTGCTATCGGCCCAATTTTTCCTTCCAAATTTTGTTCCCGGTAAATGGTGGTATTTTACCTGGAGACAATCCTGGGGAAGACATGGGGTTATCAAAGTTCGAAGAACCTCGGCCACCTTCGATCAGACAAACAGAAACTCTTGTGGTTAATTCAGCAACAGTGACATTGAATCAACAGTCTTTGATCATCACTTCTTCAGCAGAAACAGTCCATCTCACGCCAGCCAAGTGAATTCACACATATTGTCCTTGAAAGTTCAGCTCAGCATGAGGAAACATGCTCTTTTGAGGGTGTCCTCCAGTTCACCCCTGAAAATATACAGTCACCGGTGCCCCCCTGTGTGGGAGCAGAGCACGAGAGACAAACTTCTGCGCTGGTCTATAGATGTTTCTTTCTGTGGCAGTTATGGCGGGCGCCTGGCACTATCCGTCATCAGCCCACGCACCCCCACCCATCTTATCTCCCCAGGATCATAAATTCCATCTCAAGAATGTTATCTGAGGGGTTCTCTGTTGCGGGATGAGAAAAAGAGAAAAAATATATAATTAGAGTAAGAAAAAAAACAAACAGTCGATCCTCTCAGCTTATTCAAATCAAGTTTCATTTAAACTTTTTATTTTCATATTCATTAGTCTCCTTCCTCGAATGCTGAATTTAAATATCTTCCACACTCAGACTGCCTATGTGGGCTGTATTTTAATTTTACTTCAATCAGTTATACTAGTAATAATTTCTTCAGTATTAATTCTGGTAAAAATATACTAATTAATAGGTTTGCTCTCTCCACCAGGAATAATAATTAATCCTTATACGTCTAATTAAACTGTTGTTCTAATTCTTCCCCTGCTTATTTTAATTAATGATTCCTGCATTTTTCATCCAATTTATATTCTATACTCTATCAATGCAATGCCTTTCTCTATTTTTTCAATTTGATAAATGTCTCTTCCATCTCATGTGTAAATTAAACATTCATAAAGATTTACCATCGCAATATTTTATCAACACACTTAGTTCTTAGAAAAATAAAATTGAATCAAAAAAGAAACAAACAAAAAGGCTGGATTTTTCTGTTAGATATTGCTAAAGCACCACTAAAACATTGCAATAACAAAAATAAAGTCAATAACCATCTGCAAAGATCCAGTCTCCAAACTCCCCATCACTTAGTGTACTGTATCTCTATCAAGCTGGCTCAGACAAAAATTATCAAAATTAAAAACATCAAATGTTTAAAACAAAACCAGAGAACAGTACTGACTGATAAACACAACATAGTTTACAAAAACAGTCTTCAGTTTGCTATACTTCAAATGCTATCCATATTTCTAAAGAAAAATCCAAGATTTAAATCACTGACAAAACAGCTTCCCTATAAATATTGTCAAACCTAAAGTACTTTTTTTAAACCCAAGCCAATATAAATTCAAAGTACTTTTGCTTATATGATTCCTCTTTAAACAAACCCAAATGTGCTCACTTGCCCAAATATTTTTGATTGTAAATAATGAAAACATTTCATACTTCAAAAACCTCTGTCCGATTCTGTGAAGGGAATTGAACATAGTCAAAGTGATTTTTGCAAGTAAAACTCCTCTTAAATTTTTGTAGGATACATAGTAGTCTAATTCCCCTTAGCAGTAAAACAAAACAAAAAAATTCAATAAAGGAGGTTCAAGAGATGAGATTTCTCTAAACAAAAACTAGTCGCATTAAAATAAAAAATAAAAAATAAAAACCAGCATTTTTTTTTTCAGTATCCCTCCTTTCCTCTCAGGCTTCTTTTTTTTTCTTTTCTCCAATGATAAACACCAAATTAAATTGAAGCTTCTAGAGATGTCAAATACATTACCACTGAATCATGTTTTCTTTAATCCAGCTTCCCAAATTAACATTTTTCCAAAGTTCTAATTAATAAACAGACCGCAGTTCAGAAATCTGGGTCATAATCCAAGTCGAACCAAATATATAAATTTTGAGAGAGAAAGAGGGAAAAAAAATAAAAAATAAGAAAAAATAAAGAAAATAAAATAAAAAAAAATCTAAATAAATTGTCAGTTACAGAGTCCCCACTAATCAAATGATATATTATGCCATTATTCTAGGATCAGATCTGTTCCAAAATGTTTAGGACCTGTAAATTTACTCTCAGCATCAAATAAACTAGCTAACAATCAATAAAGAACATCTGAAAGATTAATCTTAAATTTTAAAACTAAAACCGATTCTTATTTGTCAAAAAAAATGTGTATTCAAATATATGGTAAAAATTATTTCAATGTAGCTGGTCCAATCACATTTTGCCTCTACACGATCAGAATAAATGAATTTAGAATTTACTTCTTACTTCCAAATTAAACCATCATTTCGATCACCGTGATATTCATTACTTTCAATCCTTAGACTAATTCAAATTTATCCCCAGCCTGTTTAAAAACAAACTGATTACTTAAAGATCACTCTGTGTTTTAATGTTTTCTTTTTTTCAAACTCAAACATTCAAATCCCACTAGTTTATAAAATATCACTATGATAAGTGTTGTTTTGCATGGTAAAAACATTTAATTTGTAACGGAATTGAAATGTACTGGGTTACTTCTTGAGCCCCAGTTGAATTTTGATAACTCCAATAAGCCTTGAGTGTCCACAAAATCATTAAGAATGTTCAATTGTGTAAATAATTTAACATCAGTATCCTTTAGATCATTTATTCAGAGACCAAGCTATATTTCTAAAGTCTATAGAGCCATCAGAAATAAGCCAAACATAATTTTAGCATAAATGATACTATTCAAATCACAGAAAGAATTCATTCTCTGTATCATTCAACACGGTGCTTAAAAAAAAATAATTTAGACCAGTTTGTTGCTTTCCAATTAACACCGTTTGCTTTTCGTTAAATTCGTATAATTACTGCTTATAGCTTTATCTTTATTTAGGCCAACTTAATCAAATCCTGCTTAGATCAATCCAAAAAGCAAAAAATCTACCTACTCAAAAATTCAATTCAATTCAATTCAGTTTATTTATATAGCGCCATTTCACAACAGATGTCATCTCAAGGCACTTTACAAAAAGAGTTATTACAATACAATGTTAAGTGTAGAAATTATACGAATAACAGAAGACTGTAATGATTTTTTCAGCAAACTCCTACTGACAGAGGTTGCTGAAGCTGTGTGAAGGAGAAAAATCCCTTTTAACAGGAAGAAACCTCCGGCAGAACCAGGCTCAGCACAAGCAGTTATCTGCCGCGACCGTCTGTGGCTTGGAGAATACATAACAGAGACACAGAAAGAGCGATAGAACTGATGCAGAAGTTTGTTGCAGGACGTGGAGAATTTTCCGTCACTGCAATGCCATCTTAGTCAGGGTCGTCAAGCAGGGCTAATCCGGAGCACCTACTATAATAGAAAACAGGTTAGTGCTTGAATTGACAGCACATCATGCAGTTGGGGAGAAGTAGGAGAGAAAGTAGGAAAAGACCCTAATAATGTCCTCCAACAGCCTAGCCTAAAGCAGCATAGCTACTAACATTAACCTGTCTCCTAGCTACTAGGAGACCTGGCTACCAACACTCTAAATTCAAAAAATGCAACTTTTATTTTGACTAAACACTCTCCTGTTTTCAATTTTAAAGATGAAATCAAAAATTAAAACTTCACCAAGTCAGAATCGACTCATGAGTAACTGTTCTCAGCCATTTGCGTTTAATTATAACATGCATAATTGTTCTCCTCATGTAATCAATCGAGCCTTCTCAGGCTAAAGCAGTTAACTAAATACAGCATGTACTTCTTAATCTTTAATCTCCGTACCGGAACAGTGCAGTTAAACATGAAACACCTTAAATTGCCCTTCGTAGAAAATGTGCTAAAACATTGCCGAAAGGGAGTAGCAACCAAAAGTTATCTGAGCAGTTATCTTGAGGCCGTTTCACCTCTTACTCAACCAGAAAAAGTTAACAAAAATCCAAATAATTTTAAGTCTTAACAAGGCAATCGTCCGCAGGAGTCTGTAATCACTTTCTATCCAAAATCAAATTCTAGCTTGCTACACACAGAACATGCAGTTAGTTTCTACCAGAAACACATTGTCACACAAAAACCACCACCGCCAACCTAGCACAACAGCCCACAGCAACGCGCTACCGTTAGCTTTCTTTTTGCAACGAAACGTTAAACACTACTAAACGTACGGCGAAAACACTCCAGAACATCGCAACACACACTTTAGAAGATGACTTACCGCAATACCAGGACTTAATCCGCACAAGTTATACCACGTCACCAAACTTTAATTCGGCATGAACAAAAAAATCTCCTGTTCTTCCCACGCGGACTGAAACATATGTTTCCTAACAGCCGTTCCGCACAGAAAACACCGAACCAACTACGTCCGTTACAGCCCAAAACCATTAACAAAAAACACAACATTATAAGCGGTGACTTTTAGACCTTATTAATTATTTTCTCGCGGAGGTTTACACCAATCTGTTATAAGTTCCGTAGTCCGCTTTGAGAAATTTCCTGGCGCCGGCCTCCAGAAAACCACTCAAAAGACTCGAACAGATGGCAGAAAACCGCCTACTACCACTAATTTATTTATCAAAACATATAGTCAAAGCTGTCGTATGTTAGCCATGCTATCAAGCAAAAACTCACACAGAATTAGCTCCGCCATAGCACCTAGCTTAGGGCGGCCACCCAGATGGCCTGTCGTAAATGTTCACAACTCATTCTTATAGATTTTTAATTACAGTTATCCATCATATTTAGTTAGACATTCATTTATCTATTTTAATTCATTTATTATACTCGAGTCCGTTATTTATACAATAACATTTTAACACAAAACGCAACATCACCAGCACGTCTCGCAAAGCGCCTGCGCACAAAAACATCTCACACACACATAGACACACCCTTGTACAAGCAGAAATCTAAACACTAACCTCATCGGACCTTTTTTCTAAAAATGCCGGACCATTTTCGCAATTCCACTTCGTGGTGCTCAGCCACGCGTATGGAAGCAAACGCAGCCCCTCTCCCAGGTCAGCCGTCCAGCAGTCAGAGGGCGCCACAGGCCCTGTGCTGCTATTTCGCTCGCAGCCTGGGAGCCCCCAGAAAGCGTCCTGTTCTGGGCAGGGCGGCCAACCCGTCGAGTTCCGATCCGCACCTTGGGTCCGAGTTGAGTCGTTGAAGAGTCCATCTGCTCCACTGTCCGCCCCGGAGAACAGGCAGCCCCCACTGGGCCCGCAGAGTAAAAAACTCCATCTCCCAGCAGGCACCGGTGTTTCTCTACGGAGCGTAAAGAAGGACTCAATCCTGCTCAGAAACAGGAAAACAGACAGACAGCTTCAACACTCCGGGCTCGCAACAGTTAATCTGCTCAAAACAAAAAACAAAAAAAATATTTAACTTGCATGACAACATTACCCAATTTTAGATTAACCAATCCATAGAATTAAAAAACTACGCAACTCTGCGCAAATTGTCAATAGAGCAAATACATGTCCGTT
The DNA here is from genome assembly GCA_028564705.1 of Apricaphanius iberus. Taxonomy (NCBI): domain Eukaryota; kingdom Metazoa; phylum Chordata; class Actinopteri; order Cyprinodontiformes; family Aphaniidae; genus Apricaphanius; species Apricaphanius iberus. Next base: position 67,128 of record JAPXFQ010002142.1, read on the forward strand.
AATTAACTTAAAAAAATATAACTGGAGCCTGGTCCAAAACCCTGCACACAGTCGAGGTCACCATTTGTTGAATTAAATAATTATCATACTCAATTCAATGCATGTTCAAGCAGAGACAAAATGGAGCCAATTTCCAGTTTAACATTTATTTTGAACAGATTAACAAATTGCAGTTTTACAGAGGAATTTGCCCCCGTCGTTCCCCTGTGGTCCAGATTTAAAGAAATCTGAACAATTAAATGATCTTCATTTCACAGCTTTATAGAAAACCGGGCCTCTAGGCGTTTCTACTCCGTCCAATCAGAACATTTCCATACAGTGTCTTAGCCATTATTTGGCTGTCAGAAAATTATACAGTCATATGGGTGAGACGTCTTTTCTTAAAAACTCCTTCTGAGTTTTATGGTTTTATGGCAACACACTAAATCTACAGACATCCTGTTTTTTACAGCTTGCAATAAAACTCACCCCAGAGTTTTATGACTTAAAAGCTTACCCCCATAAACAATACTGAGACACATTTTTACCATCATGCAAGCTATATAAACAGACTTTTACCTTTTGAACAATAAAAGTTTAAAACATATATAGAATAACACCACACTAGATATGTTGGGGTTGAGTGGAAAGATACCAGAACTGTGTGTAACCATATCATGTGATGCTTTCCTATGTTCAATAAAAGAGACTTCCTCTGTTTAAGCGGCGCTTCACTTTTCGGTGAGCCCCTGCGCAGGTACGTGTCACAAAATCCAGATCTGGTGTCTTTTCTTCTTGCCTCCTGGAACAGATACCATTGACCGAGCCCGTGGAGGACTGGCTGGATCCTCATTAATTGAATAAAGTAGCAATTTGATTGATGGGTGGTGTTGATCCACAACAGAGGATAATTTGGAGAGAAATTTTAAAATTCAGCAATTTGGTGGAGGATGCGGGCAATGGTTTTTCAGGAGGAAATTAGAAAAGTAAGTAGAATGTCTGTGTGAGTGGATATATGACACATTTTAAGTAACTAGTAAGGTGAATACTGCAGTAATCATGTAAAGTGAAGTGATGGATCCAAGTGTAATAAAATAATGGAGAATTGAAGACTGATTGTTGGTAAAAAGACCAGGGTCATTATCTAAGAAATTTGGCAAGGCCTACAATACAAATTGTGAGGTAAAAGTTGGTCTGGCAATTCTCCATTGGGGAAAATGACTCTGTCTGTCTAAAGGAACTTGCGAGACGGTTCTGAGTCTGGGCACCTCCAGCTGGGGGGAGACGTTCTCCCAGGGGCAGATCTAGTGGGAACGAAGGATTCCTAGATTTAACCTGGGTGAGTGTACAGCCCGTGGACTGAGCCCCCACGAAGTGTGCATAAAAAAAAAAAAATTGTCTTTGTTCCATTGGCTATAAAGGAAAAGGTCACAGTATAAGGGGATGACCTAAACTAAGAAGACAGAGCGGGTACTGCAGTATAGATATAGTTTTGGAGTGAGTGTGAGAGTGATTGGAGAGTGGAATCACAGAAAGACAGCTTCCAGGGAACTGTTTTGGAGAGAGTGTGTTGAGATCTCAACTGTGTGTGAAAGCAAGAGTCTTATGATTGAAAACTCGAGTATAAACTATTATTTGTTTGGTCTGAGGAGCGGTATGATGCATTTTGAGCTAAAAAGCAAGGTTGAAACAAACAAGCTTTACATATAATTTAATGAGAATCTAAGAGTTAGTTCTTACAATTTTCTATCTTTATTATTTTTTGGTATTTAAAAGTAAGCTCTTAAAATTTTCTGTCATTATTATTTTTTGGTTTGGGGCATTTACACTTCGTATTGGCAGTTTAAAAAAACGAGGGGGAGCATAGTGTAGCAAGAATGAATTTTTGAGTGTGTATTTTATAACTTTAGTTGAATTTATGTGGAAAGACTTCTTGTAACTGGGTTTAGAAAGTTTATTGAGGACAAAAAACAGAGAAAAATTACACAAACAGATACCTTGTTAAATTTAAACAAATTTGGATCTTGATACAGATTTTTGTTGTCCATCTCGGATTTTACATTTTATAAAACAAATAAAAGCTTGATAAAGGGGGGATTAGGAAATAATGTTGTGGAGTGAATGCAAGAATGTGTGGGGAGCAGAATCTGAGAGCAAGTGGTTTCAAAGAAACTCTTTCGTAGCCTACCTCTGGATTCGACTAAACTCCCATTTAGAGGAAAGTAGTTGGAGAAGCCCATACAGGAACAGGCTGATTGGAGACCTGAGACAGGTGCTGCTTCGGAACGACGCTCTCTGAAAGTAGGTGGACATACGGCTGTGCAGGGTGAAGGCAACTGTGAAGCAATTGTTTTTTTAAAATACATCATTTTCATTGGTAGATAGCAGGAAGTTTGTGGTTTGTTTGACGGTGAAGGAGTGTTTATCTTGTTGTAAGAGCGGAGAATGTTTGTTTGTATATGGTGATCTCAACTCGACGTGTAAAACTTGTCTATAAACTAGTATTTAACGAATATAAATAGAAATAAATGAATATATGAGTGAATATAGTGGTGAATGAGTAAAGTAAACTGCACTAGAATGTATGTATATATATATATATATATATATATATATTAATACAGAAAGGTTTATAGTGGTCGGCTTAGAGAGGAGCGCTGTATGGGACTTTCATCAGCAGTTTGAGGATTCTTTGCTTATGGCTTAAAGATGGCGGCTTTTGGTGCCGCCCCCGACTCAGTGTTCATTTCAAATCAGTCACTAAAAGAGTCGGCAGTTTGAGTTGGGTGTTGGCATTTTGAACAGCGCAGCCTTGTCGAAGGATCTCAGAGAAGCATATATTCTTGTCTGAGAGTACGAACGTTTATGAATTGGCAGGTCTTTTGAATTTACAAAACAAATGCAGTAAATGCTACACAATTTATACGTATTTTTCTTATTTCTATGATTTAAATAAGTACAATTTTAATCTAAAATTATGTTTATTTTGCCTATTTCTGTTAGCCCTGTAGACTTTAGAAACGCTGTTTGGGAAATATTGCCTCTTCTTTATACAAAGATTAAAACAAAAAGGCTTCAGTTTTGCAATTACCTAGTACTGGTTACTTGACTAAACACACTGTTGAGTAATTTGAAAAACAATACTTATCTTAGTGATAATCTCTAAACCACAATGTGATAAAACTTTTGAGTTTTCAAAACTTTATTTATTTTATTTTTTTGTTTGTTTGTTTTTAAGACACAGAGTCATCTTTAAAGCATCAGTTTGATTTACATAACATATAGACATTGAATAAGAGCAATTATGAGAAACAAGTTGGGGCTGAATTTGAAAATGGTCTAATGACTAAAAGAAAACAACTACATTCTGTGGTAAATTTGTTGAAGAACAATCAATAAATATCAGCGTAATTCAAAATGTTATAAGAAAGAAGTAAATTTTAATTAATTTATTCTGATTGTGTGGAAACAATTTATGTAATTGAAGCAGGTAAATTGAAATAACTTTTTTTTCAAGTGTAAATTTAAATGCACATTTCAAAATCTGTTGAAAATGTATGTGTTGGCTGAAAATAGGAATTGGGTTCAGTTTTAAATTTTAAAATTAATCTTTCAGATGTTATTCATGAACTGTTAGCTAGTCTACCTGATGCTGTGAGGGAATTTTCGCCTCCTGAATTTAATTTTTTTTTTTTCTAGAACAGTTATGAAAATAAAATAGAACAATGGAATAATATACCAATTAATTAGTGGAGACTCTGTTACTGAACAATTAATTTCAATTTTTTATTTTATTTTTTATATTTTTTCTCAACCTATATATATTTACTTTGAATTGGATCCTGACCGGAATTGCTAAACTGCAGTCTGTTTATTAATGATAAATTTGGGAAAGTTGATTGAGAAACTGAGGTAAAGCAAAAATGATTCAGTGGTCATTTATTTGACATTTTTAGAAGCTTCAATGAAATTTTGTGTGTATACTTTGAGAAATAAAAGGAGACTCGAAGATAATTGGGATTGACTGTAAAATGCTGATTTTTGTTGTTTTGTTATAATTCTACAAGTTTTTGTTTAGAGAAATTTTATCTTTTGAAGCTTGTTTATTGAAGAATTTTGTATTTTTTGTTTTATTGCTAAGGGAAATTTGACTATTATGCATGTTACAAACATTTAAGACCAAAAGTAAACTGTCATGTAGGGGAAGTAACTGGAGTTTTAATTACACAAATCAGTTTGACTATGTTTGATTAACTTTACAGAATCAGACAGATGTTCTTGAAGCATGAACTGTTTCATTATTTACAACCAGAATATCTTGGCCAGTTAGCCTTTTTGGGTTTGTTTAAATAGGAATCATATAAAACAAAAGTCACTTTCAAATGTAGATTAGACTTTGAGAACAAATAAGTACTTTAGGTTTGGTAATTTCTAACAATGAGCGACTACCTTGTTACTATTACATTCATTTGATCAGGGAATGAGACATGCCTTTCCTGCACAGTGCCCTTAAAGTCCCAGAGAAATGTGTAAAGGAAGCTGTTTTGTCATTTATTTATATCTTGGATTTTTATTTATTTAAATAAACATGGACAGAATTTGAAGTATGGTACACTGAAGACTATTCTTTGTAAGATTGTGTTATGTTAAACAGATAATACTATTCTCTGAATTTGTTTAAATGGTTGATGTTATTAGCTTTGACATTTTTGGTCTGAGCCAGCTTGTTATATCACTGTGGACACAGTTTGAAAAGAGGGGGAGTTTTAAACTGGATCTGTGCTGGTCATTGCTGGGAGGAGCATCACAGGTAACATTGATAAATAGTAGAGCATCTTAGTTGAACATATTTTGTAGCATAATTATGGTAGGAGACATTACTATTTGATTAAAGGGACAGAGTCTGGGAAAAGTGGTGTGAAGTCTGAATTACAAAGGGGTTTAGTTCAATATGAGCTATTCGTCTCAACCTCAGTGAAGCCAAACCAGGAGAGCCGCTTTTCCATAGAGACGTTTTTCAAGAGGGACAGAAAAGAGGACAGAACCTTAGTAAACAGTTATTTTTTGTTGATATGATCATTTTGGAGTGCTTTTGAACAGTAATATCTAATATACAACAATATAGACCTATTTTTTAGATCTACTCCATGAACAGAAGAAAAAAAAAATCAATAAATGGCATCGGTAAAGTAATATCTAAGGAATAGGCGTTATGTTATTAATTGTTATGTTTGCTGTCATTTATTGCCCAGGAAGGAAGTTATAGGGGTGAGGAAAAGATTTGCAGTTACACTCACAGTGAGGATAAGACTGACAGTAAGGGCTAAACTGGGTATTTCTATAATCATGATTACATTTGAGATCAGACCAGAGATCTATTTGTTTGAAAAAAAATGTAAAAAAGAAACTGATAATACTGTTTTACCAAATCCGGGACATGGGAAATCTATCAATGATTTGGTATACACATCTATGGACCATGTAGCTATGTGTCCTTTGTTCTGACTCACTCCCAAGCCACAGGATAACGTGTGCTCCATTTTGAGACTATGGACGTAAGGGGAACGTGCCCTATGGACGATCATCTGGTTCTCTGTGGAATCTCTTGTCATATCTGCCTTCTAACTGGCAAGGCAGGAGCACGTTCACTGAACTTAAACAGCAGTCTTTTCTTTGTCCGCAGTAGAGAATTACCAACTGAGGAAAAGGTGGAGGAAGCGCAGTGCCGCGGCTCCCTATATCTTACTGTTCCATCGGAGCACAAGCTATGGAGTGATAGGACAGAAAAAATGGTTCTGTTTTCCCATGGGCTGGGCTTGGTAAGATGATGTGGAAATTGGAAACTTTAAATTATTGGTTTAGCTGTTTTCTTAATTCATCCTTGGCAAATTTAAAGGGTCTGACAGCTGAAATGTGAAAACTCAGGTTAACTGCTTTGCAAAATAGATTAGTTTGCGTACATTATGGAACATGTTATCTCTGGCTATATAGCACATGTTATTGGCTTTTCAAACTGAAAGAGAAGATTCAAAAACAGTGGATAAATGTTTAATTGTTCACTGAATTCCTTCCCATGGCTTTTCAAAAAAACAACAAAAAAAACATCAGATCTGGCAATGGGACTCATTTTAAGAATGAAAATTTAAACTGGGTGAAATTACAGATAAGTATGCTCCATAACTTTGGCACAGTATATCACTCCCAGTCGTAACCGCAGGTAGCATCACATATTGCTCCTAACCTAAGAGGTGAACATCAGCTCCTGAAACCTCTGGGGCGGAGGGGTGAGGCCACCTGTCTACAACAGTAAGCCGACGGAGGCTGGCCGCACCCTTCAGCACACTCAGCAGGATCCGTAGGAATACACCGTATAAAGAGGGTGTTAGCAGGTTTTGACCACCCCCACATCTGTGGGGATAAGCCAAAGGAGGCGGGGCATGCTCCACCTGAAGAATTTGGCTGTGTTGGGGGAAATGGTCAATTAATTAAGTAATTACCATTTCAAAGAGGGAATATAATCATAAACAGTTTTTGATTTGATTTGGAAAAAACAGGAGTTCCTTATAAGCATCTACTCAATGCCCCTGCATCTGCCAGAAGTCTCAGAGGGAACGTCAACAGGGCAGAAGAGAAGATATGAACTTTTACCAGGACCGAAATTTTACTTCTAACCATTTTTTCTATTTCACAGGTTTCTTAACACCTTTAAGTTTGATTTATTATTACAGAATGTTAATAGATTGTTAATTGTGTTTCTTCATTATCTTGTGAGTATTAAGTTGTATTGTTTTTCTCTGGGGCATCCCCCACAATGTTAACATACATTAAAAGTTAGACTTAGTGATTTTTTTGTTATTTCTTTACATTTATACATTCTTATTCTTACTATTTACATTTTGGGTTTTAATTCTGTGTGTTTACTTTTGGGGATTACTACCGCTACCAGTTAATGGAGTCATTTAAAATAAGGGACTTAGATTAGGTCAAAAGAGGGTAGTTCATTCGTGTTAAAATGAATGAAAAGAGGGATTTGAGGTATGTATATAAAATAGAGCATTCGATAACCAAGCATTAACTAATTATATGTAGTCATGTAAGCTTATGCTGCAGAAACAGGAACAATCAGCTGCAGCGGAGAAGGAAGTGATAACACGGTGGAGGGAATTGTGAGATGATGAGCCCTAAATCAGTGGAAGATAACTGGGAACAGAGTGCATTGTCTAGATATGTTGGGGTTGAGTGGAAAGATACCAGAACTGTGTGTAACCATATCATGTGATGCTTTCCTATATTCAATAAAAGAGATTTCCTCTGTTTAAGTGGCGCTTCACTTTTTGGTGAGCCCCTGCGCAGGTACGTGTCACAAAATCCAGATCTGGTGTCTTTTCTTCTCGCCTCCTGGAAAAGATACCATTGACCGAGCCCGTGGAGGACTGGCTGGATCCTCATTAATTGAATAAAATAGCAATTTGATTGATGGGTAGTGTTGATCCACAACAGAGGACAATTTGGACAGAAAATTTAAAATCCAGCATGATCAAATGTACAAATTTGTAAAATTAATTTTTTTATATTCATTTTAACTGTAAAAATTATTTGTGAGCTTAAAATTATATATGCCTTTTGGATCAAAACAGCATTTTCTAATTTGATTTTATATATCTATGATTTTATTTTACCAAGCATATTCCAAACTGGCTCTTCCTAAATAAACTGAATTGTTTTTTGTAAACAACCACTGCAACAATAACTAACATTGTGTTTTAACAAAACTGCAGGTCATAACACTTTTCTCCACAGCTGCCTCTTGGGTTGAGCTTGAAGATGAAGCTGCTGGAGGTCTGTGGGGCTCTCTGGTTGGAAAAACTTGTCTTTTGTGCACGTCGACTTAAGCAGCCTGTAAACCCTGATGATGGATGCAGTGGACAGCATGACGAAGCTGCCCTAAACTCTCTCTGCAGACCAACCTGTATGATGTTCCCCTCGTCAACCAGAAAATATGAAATAAATCTGTATTCAACTGATCCAGCAACACTGCCCGTTTGTTCTAATTAAGCTTAAAGAGGTCATTTATACACATATAAATAACTGCAAAAAAACTTATCCTAATGCCAATATGTTATGTTATTTTAAACTGTTCAACGTAAGCTTCTTTAAAAACACTAATACAACTTTTAATGAAATGACTTCATGATATTTAACATTTTTAGAAATTCATTTATTCACAACCATCGAACACCTAAATAAAAAATGTGACAAAAACATGAATGAAAAAAAAAACAGTCCATCCATTCGGTCCCTGCTCTCCTCTCCAGTCTCCCTTTGCTGCTTCATATCCTAAACAAGAAGACAATAAACACAGTTTACAAAAAGAGCAACACAACAACATTTATGAAATCTATATTTGTTAAAGTGATCAGTCATAAATTATGTTATTTGCGCTTTTGCAAATATACATACAGTAGGTTTATTTTTTGCTCTCAATTTTTTTTTCCGGCAAGGGATTAATTTCTCCTGCAGATACATCTCCTCCTGAATTTTCCTCATTAGATAGAAAATAAATAGGAGAGGAACGTGACAACTTTATTGATTTAAGAATGCAGAACTGTAGTTTTCACAGCAGATCACAGGTTCTGTGTTGTATGAGGCTCAATAAGAGAGCATAAGCTGTGTAACTGGATTTAATCTTCAACCTCCAAGCCACCGTGCCCCGATTTTCACTCGGTAAAGAGGTAATAATTTCTCCTAAGAGGAGTTGACTTTTTACTTAATTTCCCAAAGCAGAAATTAGCTGCGTAAAGATGAAGAAACCATTACACTACCATACGAGCTCGTTTACGAGCGATGCTTTACAAAAAAATATTAAAATACATGTCTAAGCCAACAATAAACGGCAAACAACACAACCGCTTTAAGTTTTTAATTTTTGAACCGCCAGGTTTTAATATACTTACATCTAAAACTGTGCTCCTCTCTCGCTTCGCCTGCCGCTTCGTCCGCCATGTTGCTGGAAGAAAATTCTCCCGTTCAGCCCGCAATGAATCTTGGGATATGTAGACCAGCGAAGGATACACCGCAACGGTCCTTCAAATCGGGGAGAAGTCGGCCGGATTCGTCGGCCGCATTTGAAGCAGTCTTTGAATTTGGACAGTCCTAGTCGCGGCGCTGTGACGTAACCGGCCGACAAATCCGGCCTTCGAAGGATCCAGCCGCTGGATTCGGACACAGCCAGAGAATACTGACAAAGGCTCAGGACAAATTTCTAATTTTAGAAAATGTAAACAACATTATACCTTTATAGCAGTGAGGTAAAGTGGAAACAACTGAAACAAGAATAAAAAATAAAAAACCAGCAAACATTTAAGCAGGGCCAATAATTAACCTACCTTTTGATATATTGAAAGTTGTCTCAAACAAATAATATCTCAAAAACTAAACCTCAAATCTGTCATATTTTTACATTCTGAGAGAGAAAAGAAGTAGCTGAAGAGTTTGATATATAATATGTGTATGGTGTGAAAAACTCATCTTATTAAAAAAATAAAAACCGATACCGATAATTTCCGATATTACATTTTAATGCCAATATCGGCCGATAATGACTTTAGGCCGATAATATCGGACATCCCTAGTAAAAAGCTTTTATTATTTACCCAACGGACAGCTTGCAAAGCCCCTAAGTATTCCAGTTCAATAGGTTTCTTCAGGGGGACAAACATTGCATATACAAGAAACAAAATGTCTTGACAGTTGCCATAGTTTAGTCCTGGTTTACACAATTTAGTTTTTTCAAATGAATACAGACAGTGGGCTGCACAGTGGTTAGCACTGTTGCCTTGCTGCAAGAAGGTTGTGGGTTCGTATCCCAGCCCAGGGTCTTTCTGCATGGAGTTAGCATGTTCTCCCCGTGTATGCGTGGGTTCCCTCCGGGTACTCCGGCTTCCTCCCACATTCCAAAAAACATGACTGTCAGGTTAATTGATCACTGTAAATTGTCCTTAGGTGTGAGTGTGTGCATGCATGGTTATTTGTCCTGTTTGTCCTGCCCTGTGATGGACTGGTGACCTGTCCAGGGTGTACCCCGCTTCTCGCCCGTTGACAGCTGGAGATAGGCACCAGCACCCCCGTGACCCATTAAGGATTAAGCGGTTAAGAAAATGGATGGATGGAATACAGACAGTGACGTCGCCAGGACCCAAACGTAAAAGTGTCAGAATAAAAGCCCTAGATAGATAGATTTTATTTCTATCATCAGATTATTTAGACTGAAACCTCCACAGACTCTCCTGTTATCAATTCACCAATTGAATACGCTGGCATTTAATTGGCTTCTGATTTAGACGGTAGTGGGCCGTTATTGGTCCATATGACTTATAAGCAGCGCTGACACCACGGGACTCGGACAAAAATCTTTCAGCCCAAGACCTCTCAGCATATCTGTACATTTCAGGGAAAAAAAACACGTAAAATGAATACATTTAAACCGTTAAGAATTAGCTAAACAATCATATTATAGCTGCTTTTTATTCCCAAGCATCTAAAACAAATTATATTACGAAATAGAAAAACCTAACTCTTTTTTTAATCAACAAAGATTCTCTAAGGTCTCGCAAGATCGTTCCTAACGTTGCCAAGGATGTTGCTACGCGCACCTGAGCTTTCGGCCGTGAATGGGCAGCGTTCCATTTCAAATGGAACGCTGCCCATTCACGCTGCCCTGGCTGAGGGGAAAGTATTTTCCCTCAGCCAGGGCTTGCAGAACATAGGATAATATAAGATCTTGCGGTCTCCCCTCAAAAAACACCCAGTCTTCCATTGACCTCTGCTACCAGGAGTCTAATAATTGAAGAAATGGATAGTTGTTGTTGCTGCAAACTAATGCCTACTTCTTCTTCTTTCGGTTTTTATGGCGGTTGTATGTCAACGTTTTTTGTGCATTACTGCCACCTACTGGTATGGAGTGTGGATCAAACCCAACCTAACTTACTTCTTTTAACAAAATAATCAACAAATAAATAAATACAATAAAATAAAAAATCTCCACAAAAGCAAACTAAATATAAATATACAACTAAATACAAACTAAATATTTTGCATTCTGCATTTCTGTAGTAAACCACAACAGTCTCCTCAGTTTCCCCATAACACAAAAAAATTATTTCTATGGAACATCATTAGTTTATTCTATCAGTTGGTCAACCTCACTTCCCTTCTGTTTTGAGTTTTTTTTGTAACAGTCCCATGAAAGATCTTTAATGGCAAGAAATGTTTCTGCTCCTTTCACAATTATTTCATTTTCTCTGTCTTATATTTAGCCTGATCTGTACAGTTGATGACATATGCTATGAACCAAAATTAGTTTATCTGCTGTCAGTCCTGTATCACTTCTCTCTCTTAGACTCGTTTCAGATGTTGGTCTTTGGTATGATCTCACATTTCCATGGTTGCTTTGAAATCTCTTTACTGCCTCTGAATAACTTGTTGACTGTTTTTACGTGTTGGATTTCAACCTCTCTTCCTGACTTCCCACCTTCCATAAGTCATTCTGTGCTGGCCGCCACAATTACAGAACTTTAACATCATCTTTGCAGTCCTCAAAAGTATGATCACTACCACCTTTAGGACATCCACAGACTGCAGCAATGTGTCCATAAATTTGACATTTAAAGCAACGTAATGGTGATGAAACATAACCCTAACTGGGAAACTCAAATACCCAATCCTGACACACTCCGGTAAAACCGACTCCTTAAACTCCAAAAGTTCTGACTTGCTCCTTACTCTCTGACCATTTTCTGTTTTCAGTTGTTTTACTGTATGTTACTTACCCCCCCACCCCCCTCCATCAATATTTTGTTTGAGCTTTTCCAAGTCATACCAGTTATGCAACGTAAATCTGTTTTCTCCAAAAACTCTCTTCCCTTTACTTGTGACCAAATCAATATTTTGCACAGATGATGCTATTTAAAAGAAGACTAATGTATATATATATTTATATATTTTTTTTTTACTTTTTATGTTTTAATCTCTGTGATGGACTGGCGACCTGTCCAGGGTGTACCCTGCCTCTCGCCCGCTGACAGCTGGAGATAGGCACCAGCACCCCCACGACCCCTGGAGGACTAAGCGGTTTAGAAAATGGATGGATGGATGGACGATTTAATCGTCTCATTACACATTGTCTTTTTGCAACTGTATTTTTCTCTTTTGATGTGAAGCAGTTCGGTCACCTTTGGCTGAGTAAAGTGCTATAGATAAACATTGATTAAATGATTGTAATACAACAGCTTTCCATGCCTCATGTGGAATTGGTTTCTCCATCTCTCGGTTGCCATTGTTACCCGTGAAACACACAATATTAGCCAACTTTTGTCGAGGAGAATATTCACTGGACACTTTGTATTGACTGTTTATGGCAGAAAGTGGTTGTATAGGAGGTGGATATGATCCAAAAGGAGCTGAGCACATTTCCGGGAAGAGTCTGATTTATAAAACCGAAACGGCTCTCACTGGAAATCCATGGGGCACAAATATTCTGGCCCCAAACTGAGATTCCCCTTCCTCGACAGAGAGAAGCAGCAATCTGGTGTGCAGTTTATTGTAAATTTAGTAGAAGAAGAAGAGATCCCACCATCAGCAGTGATGAGACCCGTTTGCGAATGACCTGCATTCAACAGCCAGGTCTATTTGCCCTGTTTTGCCAAATGCAAAAGATGACTGTGCAGCATAACTCGTATTAAAATATCAGAATTGCATTTCACATTTATGATCTAATTAATAGAAGTGAGCAGCCATCCACTATCTTTTCTGGCCACCGAGACAAATACATAAATAAAAATAAGTAGATTGTTTGATAAAGTCTAAATTTAGCACATTGCATCTTCAAATAAAATAATTCAATTCACATTTATTTATATCGCGCCAATTCACAACAAATGTCATCTGAAGGCACTTTACAACAAATGTCATTTCAATACAATTATACAAAAATTTCAATCAGTTAAAATTTTTCTATGTAAGGAATCCCAGCAGATTGCGATAAGTCATCGAAGTGAGGTTGTGCCCGGATCATGCAGACTCCAAACACAGCAGTTCCTCAACAATCCCTCCTCCTGAGCAAGCATGTAGTGAAAGTGGGGAGTAAAAACTCCCGTTTAACAAGAAGAAACCACCAACAGAACCAGAACCTGGCTCAGTACAAGCGGCCATCTGCCACGACCGTCTGGGTGTCTGAGATGACAGAGAATCATCTGGACCGATGTTCCCCATCCAGCAGGGGACTTTATAGTTGAGCGGGGTACCAGACCGTGTGGAGCTTCTATGGAGAGAAAAACACTGAGAGAAAACTGGTTTAACAATCGCAATAACAGCAGAAGAAATATATCTGAAGAGTAGTAGAAGAGAAAAGTGGAAGAGTGAAGAAAAGTGGTCAGTCTGTCCTTCAACAGTCTAAACCTATAGCAGCATGACTACAAAAATAGCTGAAGATAACCTAAGCCACTCTAACTATAAACATTATCAAAAAGGAAGGTTTTAAGCCTAGTCTTGAAAATAGACAGAGTATCTGCCTCACAAACTAAAACTGGGAGCTGGTTCCACAGGAGAGGAGCCTGATAACTAAAAGATCTGCCTCCCATTCTACTTTTAGAAATCCTAGGAACTACCAGTAGAGAACAAAGCATTCTGAGAACAAAGTGCTCTGTTAGGAACATATGGAACAATCAGATATCTGATGTAGGATGGAGCTTGATTATTAAGGACTTTATAAGTAAGGAGGAGGATCTTAAAATCTATTCTGGATTTAACAGGGAACCAGTGGACAGAAGCCAAAACAGGAGAGGATGATCTCTTTTTAAAAATATTTATCAGAACACTTGCTGCAGCATTTTGGATCAACTGAAGGCTTTGAATTGCATTTTGTTGACTTCCTTATAATAAGAAATTACAGTAGTCCAGCCTTGAAGTAACAAATGCATGAACTAGTTTCTCTGCATCACTCCTAGACAGGATGTTTCTAATTTTAGCGATATTCTGGAGGTGGAAGAAACAACTCTTAGAAACCCGTTTAATATGGGATTTAAATGTCATGTCTTGTACAAAAGTTAGACAGAGGTTCTTTACATTATTACCAGAGGCCAAATTAATGCCATCTAGATGAAGTTATTGAATTAGCAGTTTCCTTTTTAAAGGTTCTGGTTCAAAGACAATAACTTCTGTGTTGTCTGAATTTAAAAACAATAATATTCAGAGTCATCCAGGTTTTAATGTCTTCCAGATATGCTAGTAATCTACCTAACTGATTGGTTTCATCAGGGTTTATGGATAAATATAATTGTGTATCATCAGCAAAACTGTGGAAATTCATTCCATGCTGTATAATAATTTTACCAACTGGAAGAGAATAGGTCAAAGCACAGAACCCTGTGGTACTCCACAAGTAACCCTTGAGTGTGAAGATTTATCAATAACATGAACAAACTGGAATCTGCTGGACAGATATGATTTAAACCAGCCTAACGCTGTTCCCTCTATCCCTGCAACATGTTCAAGCCTTTCTAAGAGAATATTATGATCGACTGTGTCACAAGCAGCACTGAGATCTAACAAGACCAGAACAGTCACAAATTCATTATATGAGACCATTAGAATATCATTAGTAACTTTCACAAATGCTGTTTAAGTGCTATGATGAGCTCTAAAACCTGACTGAAATTCTTCAAACAGGATGTTGCTGTTTAGATGCTCACATACTTGATTAGCAACTTTTTTCCTTGAGGAATTTTGGATAAGAAAGGAAGGTTAGATAAAGGTCTGTAATTAGCTATGGCATCTTGATAGAAGGAGGATTTCTTAAGTAAAGGTGTAATTACAGCAACCTTAAATTCCTGAGGCACATATCCATTTATTAAAGATAGATTCATCATGTCTAGAATAGGGCCAGTAACCAGAGGGAAAACTTTCTTAAAATAATTTGGTCTGTATTGGGTCTAACATACAAGTTAAGGGTTTAGATGAAGCTAATATGTGTGATAATTCAGAAAGTTGAACTGAATTAAAATGGTACAGACATAGACATGGTTTTAAAGTTCTCTCTGATACTGCCTGATTTACTGAAAGAGAGTTAATCGTGTTTGGGAGAATGCCAATGATTTTATTTTTAATAGAATTTATTTCCCTTATGAAGAATCCCATACAGTCATCACTACTAGGAGAAGGGGGAATAGTTGGCTCAACAGAGCTATGACTCTGTAAGTTTCGTAATTATACTAAAAAGAAACCTAGGATTGTTTTTATTTACCTCTATTAATGACGAGAATATGCTGTTCTAGCGTGTTGAAGGGCGTTTTTATAAAGTAGTAAACTATTTTTCCAGGTTAGATAGGAATCATTTAAGTGTGTAGAGTGCCATTTTCTCTCCAGTTTCCTATTATTCTGCTTTAAAGTACGCAACTCTGCACTAAACAGGGAGTCAACCTCCAATGGCTGATTACCTTCTTTTTTAAGGGGGCTACACTGTCTAGCGCCAAACTCAGTGAGGAAGTAATACTTTGAACCAGACCATCAATTTCTGAAGGCTTAGTGTTGAATTACTTCAGTCCACTGTAGTATTCTGAGACACAGGGAAGCAAAAATGGAACAGATTCTTTAAAACTTGTTAGTGCAGTGTTTGATGAAGATCTACTGTATTTAAATTTTCTTTCAGATTTTGGAACATTGGGTAAAGTAAATTCAAAGATTATCAGAAAATGGTTAGATACGACTGGGTTATGTGGGAGGACGTATGTCAGTACAACGTCTAAAGTGTGTTGACCAGAGTGTGTGGGTCCCTTCACTTTCTGAGTAAAGCCAATTGAGTCTAAGATAATATTAAAGGCTGCAGTTAGGCTAAAACTTTCAATGTCCATGTGAATATTGAAGTTCCTTTCTATAATTACCTTTAATCATTTATTTTCAAAAAGAGGACAGTGCAATTTAATAAAACACATAATTACACATGGTTAAAAAAGCCAGAATTAGCCAGAAGGCTAGTTTTCATCTGCAGTTCCCTGGCCTTGATGTAAAAAATGCAATAAAATTAGTTAAAAAAGAAGAAAAGAGAAAGAAAGAATAGAAAGATAACATACGTACAATCTAATACAAAACAGATATGCAAACGTTTACTATACATTTAAGAAAAAGACATCACTACATAGCATTTTACCCTAGCATCAACACAGGTTTACTTTCAATATTGGCAGCTGTAGGTGTTTACAAGCCACATTTTTTTTGTGTGTGTGTGTGAAGGCCTTGTATATTGTGAGCAGTTTAACTTCCTCAGGAACTGAGTTCCACACATTTGCGCTCCTTACTGACCAGGCCAACTTACTTAAAGTGCTCCTGCGTAGAGGAATGCAGCAGTCACCTCTGAAAGAGCCTCGACTGACGTGCTCAAGGCTGTTTCTTTGGCTGATGAATTCTGCCAGAGGATCTGGAGCCAAATTGTGCAGCACTTTATAGGTCCGTTTTAAGTTTGCAAATGTGTGAAGACTGTCCCAATTTAAAATACTATGTGGTGGAAAGATTTAGTGTTATGAGTTATGAGTGTGCTTTGTAATAATCTGTGATACATGTTTACTTAATGTTGTAGTATTAGTTTGAATGTTTAGTTTTATTGAGTAACGCCTTAACCCAAGTCATGGTCAGAGAGTTTTGATAATGATAGTCCACATCCTGTATTACCATGGAGATAGCTCTTCGACCGGGCATCCTTAAAGATCTACAAAGTTCACAGCTTCCTAATCAAAGAGAAAGGCGCCACTAAGTCTCTGATTTTCACCTTGAGAGTTGTACTTTATCGAGTAGAATAGATAGACCAAGGTTGCTAGAAATAATATAAGCTTGTTGTTGTAAGACCGAGACGGGAAGTGATTTGGTGTGAGCGGAAAGCCGGCTTTAAGAAGTTGTTGCGGTGGTCTAGATATTTCTGGTGATGTTTCTGGGCGCTGCAATAATGCATCGCTAGAACCCAAACACAAAAAGATTAAGATTCGTTCTGTTAAGTTTCCTACACAAACAGACACTCAGCCGTCCGGTCCACCATTAGACACTGCACGCACAGACGCCACTCCACACTTAGACACAGACATCAAACCTCCCTTTCCTGACGCTAAGCAAAAGTGTAGAGTTACAAAAGATATGCAAGACCCCCTGCCATATGATTCTGCCAAACAATCATTTTCAGATCTACAGGCATTGAAGTTAGCCAATCCTGACCTCGACCTGGACTCCGCTCTGCTGAGGAGCCAACATGCAATGGCTACGCCAATGCCAACGGATGGGAGCAGCAGCCTACCCCGAACGAGCAGAGGCGGGCCCCAGTGTTGAGCAGCCGTGTCAGCCAATGGTACGTGCAGAGACCCTGACAAAAGCAGAGCCTTAGAGGACACAGCTAGAAACTACAGCCTATCTAGCTAGCCCAGCTCTGGGAGAGCTATGCACCACTTTGACTGTCTAAAGAAGCTGTTGGATGATTCGGAAACAACAGCAAGCAGACTAGCAGAGTCTGCAATATGATTGTTGCCTCTGCCACGATCGGAGGACTCACTGGAAGAGCCTGCCAAACCGACCTATCGCAACGCAGATCAGCGGGCCATCTCAATCGGCAACCAGAACACGACAAGCCACCGCGTGCAACAGCTGTAAGGTAAAAGACACTGAAAAGAATGTTAACGATGTTGTTCAGACTTTTCCAATGCTTGAAGTGGCCGGAGCGAATGGAACAACGCTTGTTTTCCAGGGCTGGAGCGATAAAGAATGGGAGCAGACCGTTGAAAACTTGCCGCGAATTACCGGTAACGGGTGAGCCTTCGTGAACGAATTCGAAGAGATTTGTCTGTCCTTCAAGCCCACCGGTGCAGAGATCTTTCGGATTCTGAAACGCAAACTTAAAGCCGCCGACACTGCGAAGCTAAGAGACAGTTTGCCTGCAGCGGGCCTTCGTGCGAAGCTTGTGTCTGGTGGTGATAGTGATGAGCCAGAGGTAATCACACAATATTTTTTCCGTCTATTACTAAACTCTGCAAAGCCATTGAAAAATAATTTCCGACAAGGCTAAACTTGACTGAGTTGCACTCCATGAAACAAAGAAGATGCAGATGATTTTATTCACAGCTTTTGAGCATTTCAGTAGACTTCAGAAACGGGAACCAGGTGACTTTGTATGTTCTAACTACGAATCGATGCTCTGCGATAAGGTCCTTGGTGCTTTGCTGCCAGAACTTCGTGCTGAGGTAATGGAAAACTACATTGGTTTGGAAACTGAAATGAATTATGCTGATTTGCCCAAGTATGTGATTCACTGTGAGAGTCAGAAAACAAAGCGAGCTGCTGTCTAAGAGAGAAAAAGACATGTACCAGGCACCATTAACGATGTATTCTGCAGTCGCAAAAGATTACAGGAATGGACCGTCCCAACATCAGCCTACACGGCACGAATACAGAAGAGGAGGCAGACAACAGCAGCAGAACTCAAACTGACGTGGACGCCATTTTCAGACTGACGTCACAACAACTACAATAACAGAGATTCAGGTGATGATGACCGCTGTTGCTCCTGCTGGGGGCGTGGCCATTGGAGTGACCAATGTACCAGAAGGCAGAGTCGTGGCCCACGCAGAGGACAACAACCTGACTGATCAGGGGAGCGGACTTCCAGTTCAGAGCAGGAAGGAGAATTCTCTGTTTCGCCAGCAGATGGAGTTGGATGTCTGACGCACACACAAACACACACAGGCACACCTGTTCACTTTGAAAGTGACAATCAATCTGATTTTTGTGATGAATCACATTTTAAAAGTGATGATCAATCTGAATTCTATGATGCACATTCTGAGGGCGACAATCAGTCTGATTTTAGTGATCAAACACCTAGTGAAAGTGACAATAAATGTTGATGAAAATGTGTCTTGTGATGGAAAACCTGTTGAGGATGGAGAATTTGTTTTTTGTGATGCAAATCCTGAGGCCAGCAATGAAAATATTGCAAATTCAAATGTGACTGCCAGCAATGAAGAACTTGCTTTCTGCACTTACCATTCAAATCAAAGTTCTAACCCTCACACTTTGATTACAGAAGCCATTGTACATTTAGAACAACAGGAAACGACACTAATAGGTACGTACACACAACTTATTTCTGATGAGTACAAAGCCTTACCTATCCTGTCTCAGATACATCTGTGGAATTCATGATTGATTCTGGAGCAACTCATTCCGTCTTGAAGCACACAGCTTTACATCCACCATCTAAACTCAGTGGGAACCATGTCTTCTCAATTTCAGCATCTGGTCAGATTGTGAAAGAACGATTCAGTTACCCCCTCCATTGTCAATTAGAAGATGGGCCAGTCTTTAAACATGGATTCTTAATCTCTGAACAATGTCCTGTGAATTTGTTAGGCAGAGACCTGATGTGCAACTTTAACATTTCTCTTTTCTCGTCACCCCAAGGCATCGAAGTTGTTCCCGCCCAGGAGACACCAATCCTGACAGCAGTGAAACGCACGCCTCCTGATCTCACACTTGAATACCAGTGGAAGTTGGTAACAGGTAGCACAACCAAAACTCTCCTCCAGGGTGCGCAGAACCTGATAAGTCCGGCTTCTGTTTTTAATGCCAGAGGAGGAACTACATTGCAAATCACACGTTTTTGCCGGACCAGACATAGAATATGAGCAGGCATGGTCTCACACCTGAACAAAAACCGCTCTACCGATTCCAAAAATGTGTTCCATACATTTCTCTCTGAGGGTGAAGAGTGGGAAATGGTGTCAAACCTCGTTCATCGCACTCAGTCAGCTTCTGATTTGGAGCGAACTGAGAATGACCGTTCCATCCTCTACTCCGGATCTGCTCAACTTTACAAGCGTTCGCTGATTTCCACCGTGCATGTCACAAGGGTGATTAATTTAACTGAGGACCCTATGGAGGTGCTTTCTCATGTTTTTCTACATGATTAAGCTGAGACCGACAGCTCAGAAATGCCTCCTTTGTTCAAAGAGATTCCGACTGATTTGTGGGCAAAAAATTCACATGATGAGGGATTAATTAAGGGTTGTACCCCTGTTAAAATCACACCAAAATCGTCTTCGACCGGTTAAGCACCAGTACCCATTGAAACCAGAAGCCGTGCGTGGGATCAAACCAGTATTTGAATCTCTGCTAAAAGCTGGGATCATTGTCGAATGCAACGATTCCCCTGTTCGCAGTCCGATTTTTCCAGTGAAAAAGATCAGAGACAAAGGGGAAGAGTGGCGTTTTGTGCAGGATTTGAAGCGTGTTAATGCTGCTGTGACGCTTAGGGCATCTGTTTTTCCAAATCCATGCACCATTTTGTCTCAGGTTCCCCCTTCAGTCACTTATTTTTCAGTTGTTGATTTGAGTAATGCATTCTTCAGTGTACCAGTAGACAAAGAGAGCCAGTTTTGGTTCGCTTTTGAGTTTGAGGGAAAATTGTATTCTTTAAGCAGACTTCCACAAGGCTATGTGGAATCACCCACCAGTTTTAACATGGCGTTGAAAGAGAGCTTGGATGGGTTGGAGCTGTCTCCTGGCTCCACCTTAATCAGGTACGTTGACGAACTTCTGGTTGGTTTTCCGTCAAAGGAACAGTGTGAGGAGGACACTGTTAAGTTGTTGAAGATTTGCATGCTTGTGGACACAAAGCTAGCTTTTCTAAGCTGTGGTTTGCAAACCCAGAGGTTAGTTTCCTTGGGCATGTCATCTCCAAAGGGACAAGGTCCCTCTCTTCAAAGAGAGTTGCTGCAATACAACAGATCCCGAGACCAGTCACTAAGAAACAGATGATGTCTTTCTTCGGTTTGATGTCGTATTGTCGGAATTTCATAATCGACTAAGCGATTTTGTAGAAGCCACTTTCTGAGTTGATTCGTGGCAGACACATGATGGCTTCTGACGCCATCCAGTGGACTCCTGAGGCATTGCAATCATTTGAGGAGCTGAAAAAAGCTCTGCAGTGCCCTCCAGTTCTGGCTTTGCTAGATGCAGAAAAAACATTTTTCAGATGGTTGATGAGAAGAACAGATGCATGATGTATGTTCTCCTTCAAGAGCATTGTGGTTTGAAACGACCTGTTGCTTATTACTCTGCTAAACTTGATCCAGTTGCAGCCGGCCTTCCTGGCCGCCTGAGAGCTGTAGCAGCAACAGAAAAAGAAGTTTTGGCTTCGAGAGACATTGTGATGTATTGCCCACTAACTGTGTTTGTACCCGCAATGTTGCCATAATTTTGTTGGAGCAGAGGACTTCACACTTTTCAGCGGCTATATGGCTCAGGTACACTTCTGTTTTGCTGGATTTGCCTAACTTGTTAAGAGGTGCAATGTTCTTAATCCTGCCATATTGCTGCCCACTGAGGACGACGGGATACCCCATGACTGCCAAAGGGAACTAGAGGTACTGTGTACACCCCCGATTTGACTGATACGCCCTTGCAGAATCCAGACATGGTTTTATATGTGGATGGATCATCTTTCAGAGACGCATGGGGGAAAAATAGAGTGGGCTATTCTGTTTGCTCTGATCATTGTACTTTGTCTGCAGGAAGCCTTCCGTCTCATTTCTCTGCGCAGACCGCAGAACTGGACTGGACACATGGCGTCCAGGGATACTGTTTCTCTTGGGAACGCCAGAGCGGATGCTGACACGAAAGCTGCCGCGGTTCAGCCAATGACGACTACCTGTGCTGCTATTGAGCAGGCAGAGTAGCCACTTGACGTGTCTGATCTAACAGCTATGCAGAGTTTTGCCACTTCTTCTGAGACAAAGGCAGGTTGTATCAAAGATGAAGTTGTGTAGCTTTCCGTAGAAAATAAGTCACGTCTGCCTAAACATTTTATCCAAGTTTTTGCAAAACTCAGTCATGGTTTGGATCATTGTTCCAAAACTGGAATGTTTGATCTTGTTGCTACACCTTGGTTCACAAAAGGTTTCATGAAGCAAAAAAACTGAGAGAAGTAGACTCTGAAACAAACACTTGACTTTTATAGCTTTATTATTCATCTAATCATCACACGTAACAAAATGGACAAGATGACACATTCTTCAAAGCTCTGGGGATACAGAGCAAAAAAGACTGAAACATTTATATTGTTTGTGTTTTATTTCCTGTTAGGGGGCGTCGTTTGACTCTGCAGCAGGGAGGAGAGGTCACCTTTTTCTTTACATTTTTCTTCAATTTATCAGTTTTTTTCTTCATTCATTATTTCATCTCATTTATTCAAATCAAGTTCCTTTGCAGTGATTTATTATTTATTTTATTATTTCATTGAGATACATTTTGATTAGTTTTCTTTTTTTTATTTCATTATTTGGGGATTCAGAATGAACAGGGGGGATTAAAGATTTTTATAGATTTTTAGACTACAGATTTATAGATTTTGTATGATATCTGAAGAATAAATAATAATTATTGAAAGAGACCCCATATTGTGTCACTAAGGAATGTGACATTTGATTGATGGGGTCAAAGGTCAGCGCAGGGGGGCTAAAGTGGGGGAGGGGCAGGGGGACTTCCGGGGGAGGAAGGGGGGGTAAGGGTTCACCCACAGGGAAAAAACTTTATGTCAAACGCTCGTCAAACTGGTATGGAGGCGTGATTTTGGTAGGAAAGGAGGAGTCGGGGATTTTCTGCTTTTAAATAGAGAAAAAGAACCATCGGGACTCTTTTCTTTAGAAAAAGGGACAGAGCCAGTCGGACGGTGTTGTGATTCATCTGTGGTCGACCTAAAAAAGGTGTCAACCCATCTCTCTTTAATATAACATTTCTAAACTCTAAGTAACTTTAAACAAATTCCCTCCTTAGCGCATTTTATTTTTTAATCTTAACTTTAAGCAAAAGTTCATCGATGCATGAGCATGACAATTGTAAACAAATTCCCTCCTCATAGCGCATCTATTTTATTGTAAACAATAGACTCTAAATACATTTCCCGAATGCATGATAATTAAACTTTGATTAAACTCTAAACTTTAAGCAACTTTAAACACATCTCCCCAATGCATGATGATTAAATTATTAATACCTTTAAAAACAACTTTGAAAATAACTTTAAATGCATCCCTTTAGGGTTTTAAATACTAAAACAACTACTTTCTGTGTGTTATATATGGTGAAAAAAAAATTTCTATGTGGTTTATTATGAAAAGCGCGCTTCCTCAGTGTGCGCATGATTCTCTACTTGACACTTAAATTAAAACATAGAATTAGACGTTCTCTAACCTCAAAATGGTTTGCTACATACCTTCCAAGAAAAAAGAAGATAGAAAGAAAGAAATGGTTAAACAGAGTGAATAGCGACAACAAATCCTACTGTTTAAAAAAATATGGTTTCAGGAACAATTTGTGGTTTAAAAAGAAATGGTTAAACAGAGTGAATAGCGAGGAGAACAGATCCTGCTGTTTTCCACCTCAGAGAAGAGAGTGATTTTGCTCCAGCAAGAAAGTTTCTTGGTAAAGAAAAAACATGATGCTTGGCCTCTGGGGTCCCCCCTTATGACCTCCCCAACAAATGGCTGTTTTGACAAACCCTTTTCATAATGGATCATTTAACCCAGAGCAGGTATTGGATGATCTATGTTTATATAAATAACCACCGATGGCTGGCCCCCGGATTGTGCCATTATCAGCAGCCGCTGGTCAAAGGGTTCTACAGCAGATGATTCTCGTATGAACGCTGTAAAGGGATGAATGACGGCCCACATCATTAATGGCTGTCAGTCAAAGGGTTATGTGAAATTCTATATATGTTTTCTCAGACGTATGTTCAACATATCGATACCACCATCTGTAGCTGCCACTCAAAAAGGGTTATGTGAAATTCTATACAGATGTTTGTAGGATGATCTGTTGGGTACATGTTCACAACCAGCCCGCGCTTTCTCAATTTTATAAACCCAGTTTGTTTAACGGTGTTCATACAACATAACTGACCAGAGCAGAGCAAAGATGATCGTACATTCCGGTAAAAAAATAAAACAAAATTAACGAATTAGTTACTCGCACAGTTTTAAATCATCTTTAAAAAACACAAGTGTGTTCTTTTATTTAGCGCAAGCCCAGGTACATCGGAGTCAAGAAAACGATGCTGGTGAGTGCCATTTTTTTTCTACAATTTAAAATCACCGATTTAACTTTTTAAAATGTCTCCAGACCTAGATGATGAATTTGCGCAAGCGCTGGACATTGGTAAAATATGTATTTCTATTTATGCATAATATGTTATTTTTTACACAGGGAGGAACAATTTTCTATCTGTTTTTTCTTTTAAGACTGGAGTGATCTTATCAATACGCAAGATATTACATCGACAATACAGGGATTGTCCGTCACGACACCCTTTATACCTGAAAGCCGGCCAGGTAATAGTGTTGATTTGTTATTTATTACATATATATATATATATATATATATATATATATATATATATATATATATATATATATATATATATAACTAATGCTAATTGCCTGTCTACATCATACATAAACTCGCCGATTGTGATTGAAGATGATGATGAAGCCATTAACGAACATGGTGAGTTTTAATATTTATTCATAATTGAGATATATATATATATATATATATATATATATATATATATATATATATATATATATATACACTACCGTTCAAAAGTTTGGGGTCACATTGAAATGTCCTTATTTTTGAAGGAAAAGCACTGTACTTTTCAATGAAGATAACTTTAAACTAGTCTTAACTTTAAAGAAACACACGCTATACATTGCTAATGTGGTAAATGACTATTCTAGCTGCAAATGTCTGGTTTTTGGTGCAATATCTACATAGGTGTATAGAGGCCCATTTCCAGCAACTATCACTCCAGTGTTCTAATGGTACAATGTGTTTGCTCATTGGCTCAGAAGGCTAATTGATGATTAGAAAACCCTTGTGCAATCATGTTCACACATCTGAAAACAGTTTAGCTCGGTACAGAAGCTACAAAACTGACCTTCCTTTGAGCAGATTGAGTTTCTGGAGCATCACATTTGTGGGGTCAATTAAACGCTCAAAATGGCCAGAAAAAGAGAACTTTCATCTGAAACTCGACAGTCTATTCTTGTTCTTAGAAATGAAGGCTATTCCATGCGAGAAATTGCTAAGAAATTGAAGATTTCCTACAACGGTGTGTACTACTCCCTTCAGAGGACAGCACAAACAGGCTCTAACCAGAGTAGAAAAAGAAGTGGGAGGCCGCGTTGCACAACTGAGCAAGAAGATAAGTACATTAGAGTCTCTAGTTTGAGAAACAGACGCCTCACAGGTCCCCAACTGGCATCTTCATTAAATAGTACCCGCAAAACACCAGTGTCAACATCTACAGTGAAGAGGCGGCTGCGGGATTCTGGGCTTCAGGGCAGAGTGGCAAAGAAAAAGCCATATCTGAGACTGGCCAATAAAAGAAAAAGATTAAGATGGGCAAAAGAACACAGACATTGGACAGAGGAAGACTGGAAAAAAGTGCTGTGGACGGATGAATCCAAGTTTGAGGTGTTTGGATCACAAAGAAGAACGTTTGTGAGACGCAGAACAACTGAAAAGATGCTGGAAGAATGCCTGACGCCATCTGTTAAGCATGGTGGAGGTAATGTGATGGTCTGGGGTTGCTTTGGTGCTGGTAAGGTGGGAGATTTGTACAGGGTAAAAGGGATTCTGAATAAGGAAGGCTATCACTCCATTTTGCAACGCCATGCCATACCCAGTGGACAGCGCTTGATTGGAGCCAATTTCATCCTACAACAGGACAATGACCCAAAACACACCTCGAAATTGTGCAAGAACTATTTAGAGAAGAAGCAGGCAGCTGGTATTCTATCGGTAATGGAGTGGCCAGCGCAGTCACCAGATTTGAACCCGTTGAGCTGTTGTGGGAGCAGCTTGACTGTATGGTACGCAAGAAGTGCCCATCCAACCAATCCAAATTGTGGGAGCTGCTTCTAGAAGCGTGGGGTGCAATTTCTCCAGATTACCTCAACAAATTAACAGCTAGAATGCCAAAGGTCTGCAATGCTGTAATTGCTGCAAATGGAGGATTCTTTGATGAAAGCAAAGTTTGATGTAAAAACAATCTTATTTCAAATAAAAATCATTATTTCTAACCTTGTCAATGTCTTGACTCTATTTTTTATTCATTTCACAACGTATGGTGGTGAATAAGTGTGACTTTTCATGGAAAACACAAAATTGTTTGGGTGACCCCAAACTTTTGAACGGTAGTGTGTATATATATATATATTAATCTCTGTGTTTTTATATGTCATACAAAAAAAAGACCCTTTAAGTAAAGAAGAAGAACCGGTGGGGAGACAAAGTCTGTGTTAAATACACATTAAATACAGGCTACACAGTTAATTAATTTAATCTCTCCGCATTATTAATGTGTTGTTTTTGTTCTGCTATAACAGCTATCGTTAATGACCCACACGGAATTACGAGGCAACAAGCAGGTACTACCTATTTGTTTTATTCTTAAAAAAAAAAAAAAAAGTAATAACAGTGTTAAATGCGTAATATCATGCAGAATCGCCGGTAAGAGACGGTGAGGACGAACCAAACGCAGGACAGCCTGGTTAATGTTAATACAGAAATAACATTGTCTAATTAATTTAATGAATGTCCGTCTTATTTTTATTTATTTTAATCATAACAAAATCATTTAACGCCTAATCTTTTTTTCATATCATGCAGAATCGCCGGTAAGTGACGGTGAGGAAGAACCAAACGCAGGAGAGTCTGGTTAGTGTTAATACAGAAATAACATTGTCTAATTAATTTACTGAATGTCTGTGTTATTAATGTTTTATTTCTTAATCGACAGCCATGGTGAACGAGCCGCCGAGAACAACAGCCGGTCTTCCACGTAGAGGTACAGCTAGTTTTTTAAAATATCATGACGGTGTCTGTGTTTATACAGATTCACTCATTTTAATTTTATTATTATTATTAGGAAGGCGAGGGTGGAGAACGAGCAACCGTAGCAGAAGGAGGAGAAGAGACATCTTATGGTTTCAGAATGTTTTGGAAAGAGCGTTTGTCAGCATGAACCAGATGACAGCGATGTGTCTAAGAATAATGGACCATTTATAAGTAAATATGTTTTCTTTTAAATAAAAAAAAGACGTTGTTGGTCGGACACAGCTTTAAAGTAATAATTAATGAGGATTTTTAATCTGATTAAATGTTTTATGCTTGCTGAAAGTTGCTAAAGGCCTAAGAGGAAGTAGTATCTGATATGAGATGTGCTGTACCATATATGGAGTTGTTTTTCAGAGCAGAAGCTGCAGGATCAGGCACCATCAGGCACCACCAGGTACCTGTTATCTCGAAAGATGTAACTGAAATGTGTGTGTGGGGAAATAAATCAGCAAATGTATTGGTGTGTATGTACTGTGAGCCACCATGTTGAATGAATAAAACGAGCCTGTCTGCAGAAGAGCTTCAGAACGCTTTGGACTCAGCCTGCTGGGGACAGGTCTTCTCCACGCTCTGCAGAGGTGAAACTAAATTAAGTCTCAGCCAGGTTTTTCTCTACTGAAGATTTGAAACTCCAACGAACTCCTGAACGCGGGGGTGGTTGATTGACCACGACATAATAAAAACGAGATGGCGCACCATGAGTCTGTTTACTGTGATTCTAACCGTTTAGATGAAATAGGTGCTTTACTAAATCAAGATGAAACTAGCCCTCCATTAACCGACGGCCCGCACGAGGCCTCTCGGGATTCAGCGGGGTCGATTTCGAGCAAGTCGGCCCTAAGCTCTCCCGCTGCAGGGTTGGCCTTCTTACACGAAGCCGTTGCCCGGATCCCAGCTCCGCAATATGCTGCGGCCCAAATATCTGCTCCACAACATGCAGAAACGATCGCTTTCGTTTCCGATAATCGTTTAGAAAATACAAACGATCCTTTGTTGAATCTAGACATTATCAACGAATGTATTAGAGACTTAAATGGCGAGGAACCAACAGGCCTGCGTTTGCTGAGAGAGGCTGTTTCTGACATACCTTGGACAGTGGAAATAATCCAACCGCTCTGTGCAGAGACAAATAAGGCCGTTTCTAATAACGATCCAGATCAAAATGAAATAAATATTTTACAAGAACAGAGTGCTAGATCGGCGTCGAAGGTACACAAACTCAAAATGGTTTAGTGATTTTTTCTGATGATCAAATTACAGGATTCCCATAGACCCCAACACAGTCAGATGCAGCATATAACGTAACGCAGACAGGGGGTGCTATTACACCACCATCACAACAACAAAAGACAGACCATAATGAGCAAATCATTGAACGGCCAGCTTTCAACAACATTGAAATTAGACATGATTTAGTCATACCTGTGTTACAGCAGCCAGATTTAGCATTATTCTATAGAAATTTCATGGGCCAATTAGCTGGTTTGGCAGATAGAATTACCGGTCTCGTGAATGTCAGCGATTTTGTTCAGATTGAGTTGGTTACAGATCAACAGCGTCATCATAGAACGTTTGCAGTTGACACACAGGATATTTTAAACCAATTTGAAAAATTTCTGGAAGAGGTTGTTCAGTCCAACATGGAGATCTGTGCTCATGAACGTTTACAATTTATCATTCAGATCATCCATAACCCACGTGGAGGGGGGTTGGGGAAAAGGAGAATACAGTCGTTGCTGGATGATGAGTTAATTAAGAAAAGGTTTAGACATTTGTACGTCGTAAATAGCCGTCATGACCAGTTTTATTTTGCCATTTGTCTAGCTTATGTATTAAATCCTAGTTGTACAGACCAGGAGGCTCTGATGCAGGGGGTTTCTCTACAGGAAAGAGCAGGTCTCTCAAATCAAACACCTGTTGCATTTTCAGATGTCGGGAGATTCGAGCGATTAATCAACAGAAAAATGTTTATATTCCACAGAAACAACCCAAAAAGAATGTTACATAAGTTTGAAACAGACTTTTCCGATAGAACAAACCCAGTGTTCCTTTTTTACACCAAAACCATTAGTATGGAATAAAAAATTTAAAAGCATTCATTGGATCAAAAATCATCTGCTCACACTGCTTCCATGCATTTGAGAAACCAGAACGCCATTTTTGTCGCGGTTTCTGTCCCGTTTGTCGGGGTACTGATTGCAAACGGCTACAAAGACGATTTGTAAGATGCACAGATTGTCAGCAGTTATGTTTTAATGAGGCGTGTTTTCAGAAACACAAGGCCTCTGTCGGAGACACTAGCTTATGTCATTTAAACAAATAATGTCTCGATTGCGGTTGCACGTACAAAGGTTCTGATGCTGTCCACCAGTGTGCAAAACCAACCTGTCGCATATGTGGGACGCAATTAGAGAGGGATGAAAGAGGACGTCATTTATGTTACATACAAACTGCATCTGTGGACACAGAGCTAAACAAAAAATGCTGTTACTATGATGTGGAAACTTTTTTATCGGCTGATAAAGAACACATACCTTATGTGGTTTGTATGAAAACGGATGATGGCAGGGAGAAGTTTTTCAACGGCCTGTCTTCAGTGATTGATTTTTTATATTACATTAGGAGACCTGCTTTTTAAATTACACTTTCATCGCCCATAACGCCCGAGCTTTCAACTTGTATTTAGTGTTAGAAGCAATGACAATGGTCGGTTTAACCCCACAGATTCTTATGCAGGTGCCAAGATTTTGTGTTTCACAGAACAGTATTACCGTTTGAAATCCATAGACAGCTTATCTTTTGTTGCTGCAAAGTTGTCCAAACTCCCAGCTGCTATGGGGTTCCCGGATATGACCAAGGGCTACTTCCCACACAGATTCGCATCAGAGGCGAACCTAAATTACAGAGGCGTATACCCTCCTGCCGAATATCACGACGTCAACCAAATGTCACTGTGTGAACAGGAGGCGTTAAATGCATGGTACAGTTCTGTGTCGGGCAATGTATTTGACTTTAGAGAACAGGCCATTTTCTATTGTCTAACAGATGTGCGCATCCTGCACGAGGCCTGTAAAAGATTACGTAAGTGAGTGAGTTCTTCGATGATGGGAATATTGATCCATTCAATCAAATAACCATTTCTTCTGCATGCATGCGTGTCTTTCAATCCAATTATCTACAGCCTGAAACACTGGCCATACCATCTCCGACAAATTACAATGATCAATGTAAACGTTTTTTGTCGGCAGCAATAATGTGGTTGGAGTACATGTCTGCGAAAGAAAATATAAAAATAGTACATGCCCTGAATGAAGGCGAGCGTTTTTTGTAGACGGTTATGCTGAAATGCATGGGGTTAAACATTGTTATGAATTCTTGGGATGTTTTTTCCACGGTTGTCTCGAACATTGCTACCCACACGCAGAACACCCATTCTTTAAAAAACGAACTGGGGAAATTCATGCGGAAACCATGGAAAGATTACAAACGTTGGAAAACCAACACAACATTAAAGTTGTGAGCATATGGGAACACGAGTGGGCAGAAATGTGTAAAACAGATCCATCCGTCATCCAATTTCTGTCTAGTTACCAGACGCCCGAACCGCTAGAGCCCCGCGCTGCGTTGTATGGAGGCAGGACGTCAGCTGTGCGTTTAAGACACAGCGCAACTCCCGATGAAAAAATTCTGTACCTCGCTTTATCCATTTGTAAATGCAACGAAAACATACCCCCTAGGCCATCCTGACATCATCAGGGAGAATTTTTCTGCCCCTACAGAGTATTTTGGTCTCATTAAAGCGGTTGTGTCACCCCCTAGGGGGCACTTTTTCCCGGTGTTGCCTTCAAAAATAAATGGAAAATTGGTTTTCAGTCTGTGTCGCACCTGTGCGTCGATAAATAATCAGACGGAATCCTGTAACCACAATAAGGCAGACAGAGCTTTAGAGGGTACATGGGTCACTGTAGAATTCAATGAGGGCTTAAAACATGGTTATACGATAGACAGGGTTATAGAGGTGTGGCATTTTGAACGAAGCAGCGAAAGAATCTTCACAGACTACATTCATACATTTCTAAAAAGAAAACAGGAACCGTCAGGTTTCCCAGAAGGGGTTACCGACCAAGAAAGCCGGGAGAAATACATCAGAGATTTTGAGACTAAGCAAGGGATTTGTTTAGACCCCTCTAAGATCTGTGGAAACCCATCAAAGAGGCAGGTTGCCAAACTATGTCTGAACAGTTTATGGGGAAAATTTGGTCAGAGAAATGATTTGACGCAGACTTCCATCATCAAAGAATCAGACGAGTTTTTTCAAATCATGTTTTCCGGCATGTATGTCATATCATATCTCCATTTTTTTTGACACAGGTGGTGTTTTTCTGCAGTGGAAGTATGATAAGTAATATAAACTCCCTACAAACCATTCAGGCAATGTCTTCATAGCAGCGGTCACAACTGTCTATGCGCACCTGGAGCTTTATAAGTACATTCATAAACTGCAAGAACGCGTTCTTTATATGGACTCTGTAATCTACACTGCAGGAAAAAACGAATACACGTTGGAAACTATCATTAACTATCTGGGTGATTTAACCGACGAATTGCCTCCTGCGAAAACCATTCAGGCATTCGTCGCCACAGGACCTAAAAGTTACAGCTACCAGCAAAGACACAGAAAAAAACTGTTTTGAAAGTCAAAGGGATCACGCAAAACGTCCAAACGTCAGATGCTGTAAACTTTGATTCTATCAGAGATTTAGTGGCGGGGTATTTAAAGAACGAACAAAAAGAATTACGCACATGTCAAAACACCATTAGACGCGATAACAGCGGTTTTCACCTAACAAACGTGTCATTTGATAAAAAATTTAACATTGTATAAAAAAAAAAATGGATGAACTTAAATTTGATAGAAGATTTAAAACGCCCTTTTCCTGTCTAACAGCTGGTCCAAGCGGGTGTGGCAAATCAATGTTTGTGAAAAATGTTTTGGAAAACTGTATGCAAGTTTTGGATTCTGTACCTGAAAACGTCAACCTATGTACAATGAATTGCAAAAGATCAATAAAGCTGTGAAATTTGTAAAAGGACTTCCTGATTCTTTCGAGGATGAAGACCTCTTCCCTGATCACCAGACACACCTGGTTATTTTGGATGACGTGTTGTTTCAGGCTTCTGAAAGTCCAGAGGTTGTAAAGATTTTTACGCAATATAGACATCACAGAAACATGATTGTTTTCATGCTGTCCCAGAAGGTCTTCCATCAAGGTAAACACGCAAGAACCATCAGCTTGAACAGTAATTACATGATCTTGTTTAAAAACCCCAGGGACAGGTCACAAGTTAGCGTTTTAGCAAGACAGATTTATCCTGAACTTGGAAGACATCCTCCGTCTCCTCCTGCTCCCCGATGACGGCTTGGCGGGCACGCCATGGTGGGCTGTAGGTTCTTGCTGGAGTGGAGCGTCTGATGAGGATCCTTTCGGCTTGCTCTGCTTCTTGGAGGGCTTCTGTGAGGGAGTGGGGTCTGGCCAGCCGAACATGTTGCCGCAGGCGTTCCGGTGTGAGGCCTTGAAGGAAGGCATGGAGGGCCAGTTCGTCACGTGCAGCCGTCGGGAACTGGGGGTAGCCGCTCTGGGCATGGAACCTCACATCAGCGGCGAATGTGCCCAGGTTCTCGTTCTCTTGGCGGCAGCGGCTGGTCAACTCCTCTCTGCTCTCCTCTTCACACAGACGTCTGCCAAACCTCCTCTCCAATGCTGTCATCAGGGCTTCCATATGCTGTTGATCTCCCGGAGCTAGGTCAAGGAGCACTTGCAGGGCCGTTCCCTCCTAGGCCAGTGCTAGATGTGTAGCAGTCTCATCATCATCCCAGTCGCTGTGTCTTGCCGCCAGCCGGACCTGGGTGAGGAAGGGCTCCAGGGGTGTGGCGCCGTTGTATTTGGGTAGTTTGGCAGGTGTTTTCATCGCTGTTGTAAGTCGTTGCCGGGAAGGCATCAAATCTGCTTCAGATAACCCACCAGCGTTAGCTTGTGACGGCTGCGGATTGAACCCCTCCCCCACCAGAGGTCGCTGTGGTCTGGTTGAACTGTTTCCATCTGGAAAACATCTCTCCGCAACAGTCTTCCGTCTGGCTCCAGTGAGACTGCCCAACAGCCTGGAATTTTCCTGGAATAGCTTCTCCAGCTCTTCGATTTCTCTCTCCATTTGTAGGTTTGGCCACATCCCACTTCTGACACCAAATGTGACGTCACCCAAGAATAAGTCACTAGAGAGAGAGTTAGTGTCACACTCCTTGCGTCCCTTACACCGCACGACAACAAGGGGACAGCTTTATTAGCAGTCTTTTTAACCAATAACAATGGTACCACAAACAGGAATGTCTTTCTGGTGCACCTCCATTTCTATCACGGTGCACAGACAAAAATCACCAAACACTTACGATAACATTACTCAAAGGCTACTAAAGAACATGACTACATTGGAACCCAAACTATAACATAAAACCAGAGAACTTCCACCATAAACATGAATTAACTACCCATAATCCCTTGCAGCACACAACTATCCCCAAGAGCAGCCTGCTCTGCTCAACTACGCCACAATACATTTTGAAGATCGCTAACCTTTATCCAACTGTTGAATTTTTCGGGTCAGTTCTTCCATTGGACTAATGCCTGTTTTTCACCCTTAACAACACGTGTTTTAATATCTCAGCCACCTGATAAAAACAATCATTTTCCAGTTTCACTTTCTGTAATTCAGGCTCATAAAAGGATCCTTCTATAGGTTCGCCATCCATATCCGTCAGTGTGTAGACTGGTGGATTGCGGGGTACGCACTCCACCACTGTGAAAACTTCATCCGTATAATTTTGTTCATACTTTTTATCAAAAACACCCCTTAGTGTCGATAACCTGACAAGATTACCTTTCTCGAATTTCATTTTAAATCTTGTTCGAGGTGTAGATCCATAAAGATTGTCAAAAACTTGATCTGTGTTTCCAGGGAATGAAGTTACCATTTTTATGCTCGAATGGTAACTGTGGTTGTAGCTTGAAAGCAGGTCTTGAAGAATATCTGCGTACCTCAGTGTGTTATTCGCAGTAAAATAACGCCACATTCTAGTTTTCAGAGTTCTGTTGAATCTTTCTATGACCGACGCCTTCAAATCGCTCGTTGCGCTGAAATGCACAATACCATATTTTTTCATCAATGCATTGAACTTTTTATTAAAGAATTCTTTCCCCCCATCGGTCTGAAGCTTCTGCGGTATTTGACTTTCTTTGAAAACGGATTCAAATGCATCTACCACCTCTTGTGCCATTTTTCTCTTTATTGCCCGGGCGTAAGCCCGCTTTCAAAACACATCGATGACGGTTAATAAATAATTATAACCATCGTTGTGCACCGCCAGGGCCTGCATATCGTATAGATCAGCCTGAAACTGTTTCAAAGGTCTAGTGACAAACACTCTATTACGCGGAAAATGAAGTCTTGCTGGTTTGTGGAGTGTGTATGCGTCTTGGCCGGAGAGAAAGTCTTTAACCTTTTCAACTTCAAATCTCTGACCATGTTTGCTCAGTAAAGATCGATGGAGTCTGTCCACACCCCCAAAACTCCCTGGATGTGATGGTGTATAATAAGCTTTCTCCATCATCCTGCGCTCCATCTTTCTAGTTCTTCTTAAACCCATGAATGAAATGAGACAATTTGTTCTGAGTCAAAGGCTTTATTCTTTTTTTCTTAAAAAAATAATGATACGCGTTTTAATCCCACAAAAGCAGGGATACATGTTTTAATTCCACAAAAGAAATTCCACAAAAGCAGGGATACATGTTTTAATTCTACAAGAGTACTGATACGTGGTTTTAAATTCTACAAAAGTACTGATACATGGTTTTAAATTCTGCAAAAGTTCTGATACATGTTTTGAATTCTACAAAAGTTCTGATACATGTTTTGAATTCTACAAAAGCAGGGATACATGTTTTTTTTGGTTTCTAAATTGAAATTCTCTAGCACAAAAAAAAAAAAAAAAAAAAAAGTCAATCAGTCTTCAAATCCAAAACACTTTGAGACAGCATTCAATTCGTTGAGCTGTTGCTCCGAAGAAGCGTTTTAATATAATTCAACGATGGAGGAATGTATCTTAAAACCACACTTGAGTTCATGCATCAAAGTTTTTACCACCATTGTGACTTTACCGTCGGTCGCCTGTATATTTTTGTTATGCAGCATGTTCTGAATAGCCGGTATGAATTTAGGATTGATCATTCTTTTGCTAATCCCCTCAAAATGCAACTGTAGATAATCTTCATTCATCTCGGTTAAGCATTGATGTTGGCGTTGGCTCGGGTCCGATCTCTCGGGCCCCAGCATTGCGGCTGCTTGGTGTTCCCGAGGCTTCCATCTGTTCCTCTCTTGGTGGATGATCGGCCCTGCGCTGGTCCGCCTGCGGCTCCTGCGCTCTGTGGGACTCTGGATGCATGCGTCTCCTGCCTCCTTCATGTCTGTGTCGATTCCTGTAGGACAGATTGACGGTTCCTTACACCAGCTATCAATCACTTGCATGGGGAAACCTTATTCAGACCTGCATGCTCGCACACACACATAGGTGTGGGGACATTGGTGTGGACGGACATATCTTGAGCTGAGGTTATCTTCATTAGTTAGTTGTTACCAGGAGCTTACCAGAAACATTAGTATTGTGTTCATTAATCCATGCTTGTGTGTAGTGAATGTGTAATTCTTTTCCATACTCAACTATTGGTGTGGTTCTGTTCAGTTCGTTGTTTTTGTTTGTTTTGTTTTACCGCTTCTCTGCCATTCGGCAGAGGCGGAGGACTGGGATGTTTTCTTGTGTTCTTTGTTTGCCTCCCTGTCTTGTGTCGTCGGTTCACGCCTCTGCTGGTCCGGTTTCTTTTCTTCACCTTCTTCCTTTCTTCCTTATTGTCTCGGTTTCGTGTCCATGACTTCAGGAAATTGAACCCTCAGTAATCACTAATAAAGATTTTTTCATACATATACATCAAGTGGAGTATTACCGCTTCGCAGTAATACTCTGCTTGGGAAAATAAATCTGTTGGGCTTGTACTTTGTACTCAGACACCAATTCTGAGTGGCAAACTGCTTGACAGGACACGTAAAAAAAAAAAAAGGAAAAAAAAGGGAAGAGTACACACTCCGCGTTGTGTTGAAAGATTAGATCTATTTAGTGTGTACCTAATTGATACTGCCTAACATTGTGCCCTTCGTCTTTGTTTTGCAGTTACGTTCATGCATCCTGACTAATGAGGAACTGAACAAGACCGGCACCTATAGGGGCTAGGGGCCCCTATAGTCATGAAGAGAAACAACAATTGACACGGCCCTAGGATGGAGGTTTCTTATCTTAGGCCACCAGCAGATTTTTGTTTTGTTCTAGATGTTGTTTGAGTTCAGATAACGTCATTAAGATGGATGCTTAGATTAGATGATTCTGTTATAGATGATTCAATGTGATATGTAATGATTGAGAACATTTGAACCACTGTTTTATTGTCTTTCTTTTCGAATACTTCCTGTCTCCTAGGTTAGTTACTGATTATTATTGTTATTGATTAGTGATTCTCCTTTGTATTTTGATTTATCTTTGAGATTAGATAAAAGGGGATGAGACTGTGGAGGAAAAATTTAGTGTTAGGATTTATTTGTACTTTGTAATCAACTATGACACACGTTTACTTAATGTTGTAGTATTAGTTTGAATGTTTAGTCTTATTGAGTGACGCCTTTACCCAAGTCATGGTCAGAGAGTTTTGATAATGATAGTCCACATCCTGTGTTACCAAGGAGATGGCTCTTCGAACGGGCATCCTTAATGGTCTACAAAGCTCACAGCTTCCTAATCAAAGAGAAAGGCGCCACTAAGTCTCTGATTTTTTTACCTTGAGAGTTGTACTTTATCGAGTAGAATAGATAGACCAAGCTTGCTAGAAATAGTATAAGCTTGTTGTTGTAAGACCGAGACGGGTCAGTATTTTTGCTTTCTATTGTGATGTGATACTGTTCTCTCGTATGATCAATTCAAATCATATTAAAACCTCCAAAACGTTTAAAGGAATCTCTCTCATTTTATTAGCAGTCTAAAATCCCACTACATACTATATATATTTGATTGTGCAATGATGATAGTGCCTAGGTTTTGAAGTATAAAATATTTGTAAATATGTTTAACCAACATTTATTACACAGGTTTTTAAGGTTTTAATGTTCTACTATTAAATGATAAATGTGTTCTGATTAAATGAATAATTACTCTTTACTATGTTTGACGCATTACGTTTATCATAATAAGTTTGTATTATAATTTGGTTTTTAGATGATTCTTGCTCTATAATATACTCAGAAAAAGTGCAGACATAAAGGTCAAAGAGTGTGACTTGACTGTTAGCGAGAAGATAGGTCTGTCATTGATCCATGTATGAGCTCTTCTGTTCTTTTGATTGAATCTAACATTTTTGTTATACTGTTTGTTGTGAGTGACTAAACATACCACAGCACAGTTGATTATATAATTGATTATATGTGTTGTGTGTTTAAACAGGATAAGGATCCTGCTGAGTTGAGTTGACCTTTGAGTGCATGTTTGTGTCTCAGGAAACATTTGAATTGGCACATTTGAAACAGTCAAAGAGGAGGATCCCAGATATGTTAATTGTAAACATGTTGGAAGCTATAAAACAATATGTTCCAAACAAGGAATTGTCAGACTACACAGGGCTGACCCAGGGTGAGCTATCATTCTGTAAACTGAATATTGTGATCTGTTTTAACAAACTTAAAGAACTGGATTCCTCTCCTGTAA
This sequence comes from Apricaphanius iberus, assembly GCA_028564705.1. NCBI lineage: Eukaryota > Metazoa > Chordata > Actinopteri > Cyprinodontiformes > Aphaniidae > Apricaphanius > Apricaphanius iberus. The sequence goes on from JAPXFQ010002142.1 coordinate 104,950, forward strand.
TCTCTGATAAACTTACACGCATGAAACTACAGAACTGAGAGTTTTAAGCAAGACATTTAGTTCCAACAGTTTTTATCCATAACTTTAACTGTTTTTTTATACAAGATTTCCAAAGTTTTTCTTTTTCGTTTTTTTTTTACTCTGACCTGCCTGAGACCAGCTGGTGAGGGACTGGTTTAAGTGACTGAAAATCATGGAATGCAGATACATTTTTGCAGCTTCAATTGACATTTCATTTCGAATTGTGCGAAAATTTGCAAGGTTTACGTTAATTATTTTACACAACTTGTCAATATGGGCTTTAAAGGAAAGCTCTGAATCTATTATCAACCAAAGATATTTATAGTGTTTGACTATTTGTATTTTTTCACTATTGATATGCATATCGGGTGTCTGATGAAACTCTTTTTGTTTTAGTAAAATACATGCCAACAGTTTTAGAAACGTTTAGCTTTAGACAGCACTCCTGCAACTAAGTTGGAAAACAAGTTTTACAACTTTAAAGAGTTTATCAGCGACAATGTCTTTGGTTTGAACATCCAGCCATCCATCCATCCATCCATTCAACGGGATCGCGGGGGTTGCTGGTGCCGATCTTCAGCTGTCAACGGGCGAGAGGCATGGTACATGCTGGACAGGTCGTCAGTCCATAGCAATTGGTTTGAACATAACTGTGTCGTCTGCATACATTAAGCATTCAGCTTCAGGACAAACAGTGGGCAAATCATTAATATATAAACTAAATAAAAGGGGGCCTAATATAGACCCCTGAGGGACTTCAGAGGTTAGTATAAGAAGGTCAGATCTGCAGTTGTTAACTGATACAAATTTTATTCGATCATGCAGATATGATGCAATCCAGTCCACAGCATTTTGAGAGAAGCTGAATGTTGAGAGCTTGGTAAAAAGAACAGAGTAATTAACAGTATCAAATGCTTTCCTGAGTTCCAAAAACACTGCCCCTACAACTCCACCCTAGGAAGCAGGTAGCCATTTCAGTGGAATGCTTGGATCTGAACCCAAACTGCATGGCATGGAGAGAGGGGGAGCTGCTGTACATGAGTATGTGGCGTGATTGCCCACTTAAAGTGTTCCAGTTAAACTCCGAGTCGGAAAGAACATGGACGCTTTGAGGGCAGCAGCTGTTGAGGGGCAGGCTAGTCATTGTTATTTTTGTTAGCGACATACCGTCTTCAGCAGACCAGTATGAAAAACAAAGCTGCACATTGTATTGCACGCACAGCAAGGCCATGCAGTGTATAAATTGGTGACTGGATTAAAGCAGAAATCTAGTCAAGTGTGTAAGAGCATTTAAAAACGACATTGAAATGACCAACATAGTATAAATAAAAAGAAAATACATCTCAACTAGATTTCCGAGCTGCCCGCTCTAGTCGGTCTACTATCAGACATAGAGTTGGAACTCAAAATTTACGACCTAATGGGGGGCGTGTCTCAATTCAGTTTCAATTCAATTTATTTATATAGCACCATTTCACAACAAATGTTATCTCAAGGTCTCGTGAAATGATGCGAAACAACTGCTAGAGTTCCAACTTTCCGACTCGGAAAGGCTAACTGGAATGCAGCATTAGCAATGGGCAATCTGCTGTGCCACCCATTTTTCTGCGATTTTGGAAATGGCTGGTAGGAAGCTTATTGGCTAGTAATTATGCAGAAAAGTTGCGTCGCCAGATTTAAAGACAGGAGTAACAATATCAGATTTCCAGGCCTTTGGAAAGTGACCTGATGAAATTGAAAGATCAATGATTGAGGCAATGGGAGTGGCAAGAGCTGGACCTAGCTCTTTGAGCATGTTTTGGGTCCATTCCTAAAACATCCTTTTCTTCAGATTGTTTGAGTGATTGTATCAAATCAATAACTTTAGTATCAGAAATATTTGTAATGGTGAAGGGCTGCATATCTGGTAATGCAAAGTATTTCCTCCTTTGCTTGATTCTAAACTTCCCAGAAATTTCAGACACCGACTCAATGAAGTTTTTGTTGAGAGCCTTAGTCATCGTTTGAGGTTCTGTTTTGATTTTTCCCCTTTAATTGAATTTGCATACATTTTTTTTTTTTAGTAGGGCTATCACCCAATAGTTATATATAATATACTTCCATGTTATTTTAGAATTATTATTTAAGGCAGTAATCAAGAAGTCAGCTTTAGATTTTCTTATTTCTTTCACTACCCTATTTCTAAATTAGATAAATTGGTGTCTGTTGTGTCCTAATTTGACTGAGAGCTTCAAAGAGTGATCTCTTTCTTTCATGAGTTTCAGAATAAATTTATTTAGCCAGGGGAGGTCATTCTTTCTAGCTTTTAGTTAAATTATCAGTGTAAATTGTAAAATAATTTGTTGTATTTTATTGGTCATACTAACAAAATCCACATCTACATTTTTGCCAGTGAACAATTAATTCCAATTTACTTCATGGATAGAATCTTGGAAGTTTTGTGGTTCCTCTTTTGGTATCCTATAGAATTTGGTAGCAGCCAAAGGTCTGAAACGCTTTTTATTTAGTTTTCTTGTGACCATTATAAGATTATGATCAGATATTTCCCATGAGCATATGGTTTGACGTTAAGATCCTTTCTTGCCTATTCGTAAAAATTAAATCAATCTGGGTCCTGGTGGCATTTGTTATTCTTGTAGGGCCATTAATTACCTGAGTCATGTCCATATTCTCATAACGTTTTTCAAAATTTTCCTGACTTTATTAACTTCCTAATTAATATTTAAGTCCCCCATTATGATCACCTCTTTTACAAGATTGATTTGTTTCAATGACATTTCTAGCTTTTCATTTGTTTCGACAAAGAAACAGTTAGTCCAAGAAATTCTAATCCATTCTCATCTGTGACATGTATCTCCTTACAATAAAAAGTGTCCTTGGCATTAATCATAACACCTCCTCCCTTGGAACAATGTATGTCAGGTGAAGCTTCGTGAAGCCACGTCTCAGATAGTCAAAGGAAGTCAATATTAGAACCAGTGAGAAAGTGATGGACCTGATCACTTTTTGTTGGAATACTTTGTATAGTTAAGTGTGCAGAATCCCATAGCAATTTTGAATTATTAGCTGTTTGAAACATCATATATTTTCTGTGTTTTAATATAGCTGGATTTGGCCGCCTCCTGTTATTTTCAGAAGCAATGTTTGCATGTGGCTTTACACTGCGAGCTTCCTCATCAGCAAAAAGACATCCACCTACCATTGTCCCGGTTGATAGAGGCGGAGGCCCAGCTAATATTGGTGTGGGCTCAGGTAGCAGAGGTGGAGGCCCAGCTGGCAGAGATGGAAGACCAGCTAGCCGTGGTGTTGGTCCATGTTGAAGAGGTGAGGGTCCATCTAGCAGAGGTGGAGTCCCAGCTAGCATAGGTAGAGGCCCCTCTAGCAGTGGTGTTGGTCCAGGCAGTAGCAGTGGGGACCCAGCCAGCAGACGTGGAAACCCCTCCAGCTGTGATGTTGGTGCAGGCAGTAATTTCAATTTCAATTCAGTTTATTTATATAGCGCCATTTCACAACAGATGTCATCTCAAGGCACTTTATAAGAAGAGTTATTACAACACAATATTTAATTTAGGAGTTAGAGAACCACAGAAGATTGTGTCGTGAATTCTCAGGAAACCCTCACACTGAGCAAGCATGAAGCGACAGTGGAGAGGAGAAACTCAGTTTTAACAGGAAGAAACCTCCAGCAGAACCAGGCTCAGCATAAGCTGTCATCTGCCGAGACCGTCTGGGGTTTGGAGAAGGCAGCAGAGACACAGAAAGAGCAACAGAACTGAAGCAGAAGCAGAAGTTGGTAGCAGGATGTGGAGAACTTTCCGTCACTGGAATGCCATCTTAGTCAGGGTCGTCAAGCAGGGTGGGTCAGGAGCACCTACTGTAGGAAGAGACTAAGAGAAAACAGGTTAGCGCTTGAATTGACAGCACATCATGCAGTTGGGGAGAAGTAGGAGAGAAAGTAGGAACAGACCCTAATAATGTCCTCCAACAGCCTAGCCTAAAGCAGCATAGCTACTAACATTAACCTGCCTCCTAGCTACAAGGAGAACTAGCTACTAACACTCTCTACCTGGCTTACATTAATCTATCTCTACCTAGCTACTCTACCTCTTCCTAGCTTTTGACACTCTACCTGACTATTATCGTTAACCTGTCTCTTCCTAGCTACCTGTCTAACCTGTCTCTAACTACCTATTAACATGTCTCTAACTGTAAGCTTTGTCAAAGAGGAAGGTTTTAAGCCTAGTTTTAATGATAGATAAATTGTCTGCTTCACAATTCCACCCTGGGAGCTGGTTCCATAGGAGGGGAGCCTGATAACTGAAAGATCTTCCACCCATTCTCCTTTTAGAAAATCCTAGGAACTACCAGTAGAATGTATAATTATATTGAGATGACTTTTGTTGTGAACTGGCGCTATATAAATAAAAGTGAATTTAAAAAAAAACATTGGAATGTAAAAAGTTTTATAATCGGAAGGAGTTGGATCATTTATAAGTACAAAATCCTCCTTCCGTAGCCAGGTTTCTGATAGGCAAAATAGATTAATTTTATTATCACATATCAAGTAATTTACTAATAAAGTCTTTGAGGAAAGCGATTTTATGTTTAGTAAACCACATATAATTGTTTGGTCAGAGTCGTATTTATTTAAATGAGATTTTCATAGTTTGCTTTTTATCAGGTTATCTTTTAGTCTATTTGATTTTGGCCGTAGGCAAGACACTGTCTCAATGGGGTATTGAGTGGTTAACAGTACAGAAGTAGCAGAGAGGTGGGTTAAACTACGACTACGAGATTAAACATTTGGTACATCGCCAGCCAGTGGATTTTAACATATTTAAAGGACTTTGAAAGATTAATACAAAGGAGATTATTTGAAAAATTATGCAGCTATTGAAAAGTTTGCCTGGATGAGTAATCTGCATTTCTTTCTTTAAGAACAATAATGGTGAGTGTCCCTTTATTTGTTATTTTTATGCAGGCTATAAAAAAGGTTTCATTCTTCAATGATATTTAAATAAAGTGCATTTGTAGTGTTTAGATGTGTGCTATTTTATGTGATCCATTTAATATCAAATCAATATTAATTTAATCACATTAAAATGTAATTAAGTATTATTAATCCAAGTCACACTGTGTGCACCAAAGAGGAAGTACTTGCTGAAATTAGGTGTTGAGTTACTGTGTGCCCAACCTAACTCATCATGCCAGACACGCCACTGTTTGTGTCTCAATGTTATATGGACTGGAAAGAGACCTACATCATGTGTATTGAAAATGGGTGGAACGAAGAAGCCTGTGCAGTAGGAACCGCACTAAGTTCCGAATAGAGAAATGAAGAACCTACTCCGTCGAAATCTTCAAGGACACTGAAAATATCTGGAGTATTACTGTGGCAAGTTTGTTATACTACAGTATATGTAAATGATATGTAATATTGCAGAACGAACATAATTATTTTACAAAAACCTAGTCTATTTTCCTCTACATCTGCACCAAAGCTGGCAAGTTAGCCTAGAATGGTCTATTCTCAGAACAACATCAGTATGTATGTAAGCAAGCAGCCTCCTCATGTCATGTTTTGGTGTTGATCGAGGACCTAAAAGCAGCAGGATGAGTAGTGAGAATTTAATGGAGGAAAAAGGATGACAAGACTTGCAACTAATTAACAAGAGGACAAACACAGGGACCAGAGAACAGGCAGCAATGAGAAAAAAGAACTAGCAATGGACTGAGAGAACCAGGGAGGAATAATCAGGATATTACAGAGAAGCCAGAGGACTAATTAGTGAAAGCAGTTGCAGGTGAGAGGGAGAGAGCAGGTGGAAGCAATCTGTAGCTGGGGCAAAGCGCTGTGTGGCAGGGAGAAACTGGAAACGAATAAAAAGGAGAGGAAACTAGATAAACAACAATCAAACAAAAAGTAAACTTTCTAATAAGGTAAATTAAGTAAAAGAACTAGCAGCGAAAGCTAAAGAAATGAGGAAACCCAAATAAAAGATTCAACACAAAAACAAAAAACAAGAATGAAAATTAGTGGTGGTGAGATGAAGCACAATGAGGCATTGAACCACTTGAGTGAGTTAGTTCAAGGAAGGGTTCTGCTTATGGGGCCAGATGCATAATCACAGACAGCTGTAGCTCTAAGGAATTTAAAGCCGCATTGCGGATTATTTCGGGGACTGAGTTTAAAAAAAAAATCAATCTACGAAGGTCCCTCCCAAAAAATTCCTTCTCCCATCCCCTCCTGCAAGCTTTCCACTCCCCCCATACAATTGGTCATGCGCATCTCCTGTGATTTCACAGCATGTCATTGTGTACTTTATCAATAAAATATTATATTGATTTGCTTTACTGAATATTAGACTGTCTTACCTGTTCAGCAAAAATGTGTCAAAAGCTGCATCAGTTTGAAGCCTTTCTCCATGTTGAAAACAATCCCTGATGTAAATAGAGGGGGGGACACATATCGACGTAACTCCCAACTAAGGTCTCTAAGGAATTTTTTTAGTTTGTCGCCGTATTTCCCATTGTCTTTTTTTTTCCTGAAGTTGATGTAGCTCTGGAATGGCTAACTATTTAGCAGACTTTTTATGTGACTTGTGTTGTAAAATTCCTGACTTCGGTAACTTCTCATTGAAACCTGATCCTTAAAGGAACAGGCGCCACAAGGCATCTCTCCACTAGCGCGGTTTGGCTCGACTTGGATTGACTGAGCCTCAGTACTGTTACTGTACAGGAGCCGAGCGGTACCGTCCTTTCGGGAAAGCGACTCGGTACGGCTCAGCTCCTAAAGTGTTGCTACACAGTAGCAACAAACCATAGAGCGTCTAAAGTGAGTGGGTGCGTCATATGATGGGTGGCGCCAGAGTTCAAAGCGGGAAGTAAACAAAGAGCTCGGAGAAGAAAGGCGAGGTGAAGAAGATCAACAATGGCGAATCCCCTTGCGGGCGTGAGTTTTTTGCTCAGTCTTTGGCTTTTTGTATCCGCACCTCGAAGAGTGTTTATGGTCAAACAACGAAGAGAAAGAGAGAGAGTCTTGCATCGAAGAATAATGACCCTGGGAAAGCTACATGCTGCAAGGAAGAACACAGTTGAAAAGTATAAATGAGTTTGGGAAGCCCTGCAGATGAATGGTGCTACAGAGAGAACAAGGCGGCTTGTGATGGTAAGCAGATGCAACTGCTATCCCATTGTGGTCGGCTATAAAAATGCTCTGTGTATTTTTTTATTTTATAAAGCCCAATGTATCAACATATGTTGACAAGTTGGCTGTAGTAATAAGTATTATGTGTGTGCGTGTTTCAGATGACTGCTCTGCGAAGCCGTCGCAGCTGACCGTCGGTATGGTCGTGTAACCGGGCTGCTCAGTGGTGGGACGATGTTGTTCCGCGTTTCACCGAAGTTCAGTCGCTAGAGAACTTCAGGATGTCGGAACAAACATTCACCTATCTGTGCAGCAAACTACGACCAGCCCTGGAGCGACAACACACGTCTTTTCGCCGCTGTGTCCCCTTAAATAAGCGAGTTGGCATTGCTCTGTGGAAGCTAGCTACAGGTTCAGAGTACAGAAGTGTGGGACATCTTTTTGGAGTCAGCATCACAACTGTGTGGAGGTGTGTGAAGGAGTTTTGTGCCGCAGCAGAGACATTACTTGTGCCTGAACAAATATGTATCCCTGATGAAACCAAGTTTAGAGACATGTCGGCGTATATTGAGAACAGGTGGGGCCTTCCACACTGTGTGAGTGCAATAGATTGCTCCCACATACCCATCATTGCCCCACCAGACTATCACACAGACTACTTAAACTGTAAGGGCTGGCACTCCATAGTCCTCCAAGGTGTTGTGGATGGAAAGGGACTGCTCTGGAATGTGTGTACAGGATTAGCTGGGTGCCTGCATGATGCCAGGGTTCTGAGGCTGTGTACGCTGTGGGAGTTGGCCAGCCGGGGAAACTCATTTCCACCTAACTCCACAAACATTGAAAATGTGGCAACTGGCTACTACATCCTCGGAGACTCAGCGTAACCACTGCTGAACTGGCTGTTGAAGCCATTTAATGATACCGGACGACTGACGGCATACCGCACAGCTACTGTACAATAACAAACTCAGTAGAGCACGGGTTGTTGTCGAAAATGCTTTTTGTTGGATGAAGGGGAGATGGCGGTGCCTTTCAAAAAGAAATGACTGTGATCTGGAACTTGTACGATCTATGGCGCTGACTTGTTGTGCTCTGCACAATCTATGTGAAATTCATGGTGAGCCATATGAAAGCACATGAGATGAAGCTGCAGATTCTTCTGTAGTGCAGTCTGCTACAGTGGCGCATAATGTGGAAGAGGGGGGCAGAGATTTACGCGATGCTATAATGCATTATCTCTCTGATAGCAACTGAGAAATAAAGCTGGGTGGTTTGAAAATGTTTTCAGCTCTTTTATTTTACATCGGCACCATCACAATGTGTTATTTACAAGGAGTAAGTCTTCACTACCACAACCAGAAGGTTAAATCAAATAACCGGTTTTGGCAAAAGAAAATTCATTTTTTTAACATCAGGACCACTGTTTCTTGTACGTGAAATCACCTGTTTGCATAGCATTTGGTATGATACATGAATACCCTCACACGGCTTCTGTGGTAATATGCTTTAACTGCCCCAAAGCAGATTTTCAGCTATCGTTGATCTAAGCTTTGAAACACTGAAAACAAATTTTGTTCTCCATACTCCGCATTTCACTTTCAATTTTTTTGTTTTTTTTGGTTTGTGTTTGGTTTGGTTTTTTGTTGTGTGATTACAGAACACAGAAGATTGCGTCGTGGAATTTCAGCAATCCCTCATACTGAGCAAGCATGCAGCGACAGTGGGAAGGAAAAACTCCCTTTTAACAGGAAGAAACCTCCGGCAGAACCAGGCTCAGCACAAGCGGTTATCTGCCGCGACCGTCTGTGGCTTGGAGAATACATAACAGAGACACAGAAAGAGCAAGACAAGGGTTTTGGTAAATTGGCCAATGTTAGATTTTACAGCTCAACCTGTCTGTTTTTATCATAAAACTTCCTACATTCTTACACGAATCAGAAGTTTTTATTTCAATGTCATATTGCTACAGTTCAAAGCAGGTGATTTTACAATGTTTTCCTGTAAAAACCTATAAACTATACAAAATCTTAATTTATAACCACAGCTGTAGCTTTTAGATAGAGATAGAAAACAGTGCATGTGCAGTCACACTTTTTGTTTACAAAGACATAACATGTTAGAGAGGTCTGTTCATATATTTCACAATGTCCCTCAGCACACCGACAAAGGCTCGGTTGAACGCCTCCATCCTTTCCATCTCCTCTCTTCTGAGTGCAGCTTCCTCTCTTCTAAGGACAGCTTCCTGCTCTCGTGCTTCCCGTGCCTCTTCCAGCAGAATACGCAGGTGCTCGTCACGTTGGGCCCGATTGTTCCCAAAGCATTGCATTCAATGCTTGAATGCAATGCGACGCTGTATAGCTAAAACAACTTGTAATGACACTGTTGTTGGTTCTTACTGCGGTTTGTTGGGTGCTGCAAAGCCTCTGAGGTGCTGTCCTACGAGAATGGCCTGGCAGGCGTGGAGGCAGGTGATGGTGCAGGGGTAGAGGCTGCTGGCGGTATGGGTGTGGAGGCCGCTGATGGCCTGGGGGTGCAGTCAGGACTCGGAGAGCTTGGAGGATGTATCATTTGAAGCTCTTCCTCCGTCTGAGCTGACTCTAGAAAAATATTTTTAAAAAGCGATGTTGGTCCGTAGTAAACAAGCTACAAGTAAACAAAGCACTGCTATAGCAATGAACTGCTGTCCTCTTCCTCATGCAGGAAATATTGGCGATAGCGGTCAGTGTGTTTACCCGACATGCTACCATTCGGATAATGTTTGCTTCAATTTAACAATATTTTCTTACAGTTAACGACATAAAAAGAGAACTTACCGTCGTCCATTATCGACATCAGCAGGGTGGTCCCTGTGTCCAGGGCTATTTCCCGCCCGTACTGGCTGGACGGCTGCCGTATATTGCATCCATTTGTTCAAACCACCTCCACTGTTTTCTGCTGGAACCGCTTCGGGTGTTGTGGTCCTTTACGGCGCGGTAATCGGCCCTCTTTTTCTTAAGTTTTTCCCGGCATTGCTTCGGTGAACGCTCATAGCCATGAGAGGCCATGCGCTCTGATACATTCCTTAAAAACGTTTTCATTTCGTGTTGCTCCATTGAGCGCCCTTTGAATCCTGTCCTCAGCTACCAGGGACAGAAACGTCTGAACCTCGTCATTGGACCACGGGACTGCTTTTGCCATTCGCTGCTGTAATTAAGAGTTCTAAAAAAAATGCTGCTGTAGCTGTAGCGACCGCATGTTGGTTAAATGGCTCATCCTACGCAACGGATGACTCCGCCCTCTAGCCAATCAGTGACTGGCGGCTGCCTGACGTGGTTTTTCAGTACCAGCTCAGCACGGATGGAACAATAGCTGAGGTGGTACTAAAAATAGTAGCGGCTCGGCGCTGCTTGAAGCGACTCGGCTTTACTTCTACCAGTGGAGAGTAAACAGTACTGAGGCTCAGTCAATCCGAGTCGAGCCGAACCACGCTAATGGAGAGATGCCTTAAATATGGCATAAAGCTGTTACCATTTGAAGTCCACTTTTTCCAGCATGTTCGTTATTTCTGTCGGAGAGCCAAAGAGTCCACTAGCACACTGATATGTTGATGTGGGCAAAAATCCCAAGATCTGCAGATGGATGCACCCAAGAGTAACCTCTTCAGAATGCATGCCAACCAGAGTGTACTAAAGCCTTTTATTTAGGAAACAGGTTTTGCACACACACATGATAGTTACAGTCTGCTGATGACGCACTAAAGATAAGCATACAAAGACTGGGAATCATCCTGTTTCACATCACACCGCAAATACAGTTCCTTTGTCTGTCAAACACCTGCTCTGTTCTCCCACACCATATGTCCTGCTATCAAACTCAGTTTTAATCTGGTTCCTTCCTTCTCAAACTGTGGCTAATAGACTCAGCATTGTTCTCCTTTATGAGCACACATACATATTAATTATTATTGAATACACTGTGTAAAATATGAGATTAGGAATACAGTACCTCACAGAGATGTTCTGAGAAACCCCCAAAGGATGAAATTCTGCAGCTGTGCTCTGTGACAGTGAGAGCAAGATATCACATACCCAGCTAGAAACACTAGTCCTTCGCTGATCACAGGTTCACAACAATTTCATTTTACTACGTGGCCCTAGTGAGCCTAATGACCCATATATATATATATATATATATATATATATATATATATATATATATATATATATATATATATATATATTCTTACTACTTCAATTTTCCATGATTGCTCACTGCGATTATGGTGAATGTAAACAGGAAGACATGGAGCGGCCTGTCTGTGTGGCCTCATCTCCATAGGTTTGTGTGATGGGTGCACGTTGATTGACAGGCGACACAGTAGAAACGTAAAATTCTATCGGATAAAAAAAATTGCTGCTCAGTCTGAATTGCATTGGGGTCTATGGGAGGAAGGAGGGACTTAAGAAAAATAACAAATGTTGTGGAGCACTAGCCTTTTATCATAGTACTGAATCCCAGATAATTTTAAAGATATATAAAACTTTAATACATAAATAAATTAGGGCTGCAGCGATTCGTCGAGTAACTCGATTTACTCGATAACAAAAATTGCTCGAGGCAAAAACTCTGCCTCAAAGCCTTGTTAAATTGCAGTATACACGCAGAGACCTGATTGTTCCACACGGACCGTTGTTTTGGATGAACCTGTGCGAAGCACGAGTAGTGCGTGATACAGATTGACTTTAGTTGGTGCGATTGTGGAGAATAAAGATGCCAATAAATGGCAGAAAATGTGTAAAGTTTGGGATCGTTCCATTCTAAAAGAAGAAGAGAACAAAGTACAGTGTATACTGAAAAGTAGAGGAGGCGTACCACAGCAGTACGAGCTCAATGATCCAGCATCAGAAAACATCCACATGCTGTTTCACCAAGCGTTGCGGAAACAAGGTAACGTAACCTAAAGCCTGAATATATTGAGGTTTGCTATTTTTTTATACTGTATTTGTAGCGATGTCATGATGCGGTTTGACTAAATATGAAGTTTCACGTTCGATATTTATGTTCATTTGCAAGAGCCTTGTCCACACGTAGACGGGTATCTCGCAAAACGGAGATATTTTTCTACGAGTTTGCCTGTCATCCACACGTAAACGCAGATTTTCAGTACAAAAAACGAATCTTTCAAAAAACTCGGGCCAAAGTGGAGAACTGTGTTTTCGCTGTTTTCAGTATCTGGGTGTGGATGGATGAGAACAGTGACGTCACTATCTGTGACAAAAAATGCTCCATCACTTAAAACAGACAGACTTAATGCTGTGCTGCGACCAAAGTAAGAAGAAAACAACCTTTTTCACTTTCTCCTGACACACAGACTCCTGTGTATTTTAGAATGATTTATGAGTGACCATTAGCAGCAGCGTATCCAGGAGGTGAATAAAGAGGGGCTAAAAGGGGCCCAGGGTGGGTTTGGGACTGTAGCACCAAAATAAAAGCAAAGATATTCTTATAGTGTGGACCCAATCTGAACTGGTCACATTTTAGAGTTTTAAACTGTTAGAAAGGACATTTAAATTTTTGTTTTGCTAAAGTTTATGTGACAACATCGTCTCAAACTCTGTTTGCTTTTCAAACTATTTAAGTGATTGGCGAAGAAAAAAATCACAAAAACATATCAACTTTTCACAAAAAAGTAGATGGACTGTTTAGTATATTAACTTATATTATTGCAGCAGACTGCTATTTTATCCAAAAAAACAACTGTAAATGGGCTTAGTTTTTGAGCCAAATGTTGGAGTTCTCTGTTGAGATAAAAAGCAAATACTTGATCATTTTACAGCCACAAAATTTGTTATGCATGATTTGTTTTAGTTGTTTAGAAACATTTTTAAAAAATCAGATTAATAGATTAATCGAATTGATAAAGTGCTAGATTAACTTGGACAATGATGTACAGGACAGGGGAAACCTTATTCATTTTTATTCAAAAATAGCAGTTTTTGTTTTTAAGCGATTCCTTTTTTGGACACCACCTCGCAAGCCTTCGAAAAACTCTTTCACAAGGCAAAGAGGATGCCGGCGTACACAAAAACACAAGAGCTAGACTATATAAATTGGGTACAATAATCTTTGCTTTTTCCAATACTCCAGGGGGTTTTTCACCCTGTTAATGTTTGGCTCTAAAAGGTAGTGTTGGACCTCCACAGTGGTATCTGCTGCGACATTTTGAGACCTCTTTGCCTCCTGGATGCTGAAAGGAAACAACACATAATGTTAGTGGAATTAGGAATAGGATGAATTTAGTTCAAAATGTTAAATGGTAGATTACCTCCAGTGACATTGTGAGAGGTGGAAGCCTGGGGGATTTCCTCTTTGCTTTGTTTTGTCCATATCATTGCTGCACACTCGCTTTATTGCTTCAGATGCTTTCTTTTGACTGAAAAATCCTATAGCCTTAAATCGGGGGTCCAAGAGGGTAGCAAGTGACATTATGCTCATGGACTGCCAAGCGTGAAGCTTCTCTCCGAGTTGCCTGGTGAGTCAGTTCTTCTCCTTGTCTGACTCATACCTGGCCTACACCATGGCCTCCAGAGGCTAAATGAAAAAAAAAAGATATATAGATAGATATATAAATTGTCTAAATAGCAAAGAACTCACGTATAACATGCATGCACCCATACATACCTGCCTTGTGGGAAGAACATAACTAGGATCCAGTTTGGACAAAAATGTCCTGAATCCAACAATACTGAAGGGCTGTGTTTCCTTCACTGTCATGCATGGAGACTAGGGCCTCATCCTGCTCTTGTTTTCTGGTGGCTGGTTAGAAGAGAACAAATTGTGTTTGGTACTTTCTTCATTTGCACAATAAACTAAAGTTAACATGCAAACATTGTGATAGTCCATTTTTGTAATATCGTAATGAGTTACCTGGGTACACGGTAATGCCTTAACATGGATGAGGTGTTGTTATTGTACCCCAAATCCTTCGAAAACAATAAACACCTCTTCTTTGAATAAAATAAGACACTGTGAAAATACAGTTTGTGATAAGCAAATGTAACTTAACATAATTTTAGATTGAGCTTACTTTATTAGGAATTATCAGGTCAAAATGTCCCCAAACAGGAAAATCCTCTTCCTAGCTGGCCCATCCTCTCACTTATCTCTCTCTCCTCACTCTCCTAAATATTTAAACTATCTATCTCTAAACTCACAAAACTATCACAAAACTATATAAACTTTAACCAAACTCTCCTATCCGAACTATCTGCCCAAACTCCAAACTGACTGTAACTCTCCTACACAAACCCACATTTGGAAAAGAGCCTGAGGGTTTTTTTTATTGCTGTCGAACCACTCAGAAAATGCTGAACTGCTTCCCGAAGCACTCATGTGGTACAGGCGGACAGCGGCGCTTCAGACGTCATCGTTTTTGGCTCCTCCCCTAAATGAAGCAGGCCTCGATACACGCTTTGTGGAAACGCCCCCTCCGCTGCTCGACAGACGCTTCGTAGCCTCGGCACACATTGTAACGTCACTAATGAAAATATCTAAAGAAGGGCAGATATGAAAGGGCATTTACGTGCTGTCACATTCAGATTTTTCCGTTATTGTGTTAAACGAAGTCAAATACATAGAATATGTTGAACTATTTTCACATGGCTTCCTGGTTTTACCCTGCCTACAAGCTTATCTGTCCATTGGCTGAAAGACCTTAGCATACCTGTATTTTTGTTGAGAAACTCTATTCCTGCAGCAATTACTCGCAGCGTGAACAGAAACCAAAACAACAAGAAAAAAAAAGAGGGGAAAAAACACTTCCGAACCAAAGCAAGTGAACTAAAAGACCTTCCTGGTGTGAATACACCCTAAGATATACATCATCTGCATAAACAAGTGTTGCAAAGTATGTTGCAACTACTTGCAGGAGCTTTTTTTTTTTTCCTGCTCAATGCGTTCATTAATTTATAAATACTTTATTAGTTGTTACACACCTATTATCTCTGTCCACACATGGTGTACGCCAGAAGATAAAAAAGAAGCACTTCCGAGACGATCCGAATTTTGACAGGAATACCACTCATTCATAACAAAATATTGGTGAAATAAAGGAGTTTGTGGCAGATAATGCCTTATTTAGAGACAGCACTTGCTGTGCCCACATAGCTCCCATCATATGGATATACGCTGATCAGGCCTGGATATAAACTCCTTCTGAAGGACTCCAAGTGGCTCCAAGCTTGTCAGGGTTTGTAGGAGAACGTAACGCATGCTATAAATGAGGTTCAGGTTGAAAAAACCCGAACTTCCCCTTTAAGCCATACGCCAAAATTTGTTTTTTCGCATGATTTGCATCACTCCTGAGTCCATGACACTGAGTCCATGTTTACACACAATAAAATGCGCTGGATACTAATTTCAGTTGGTATAGCAGGTCGTCCAATGATAGTCGGCGGTTCAAATCCCACTCCTGGTAATATGTTGTTCTGTACATGGCCATGACCTCCCGTAACAACATCACAGGTCATGAATTTCTATGAATGGTTGGTGGTAGGTTATATGTAAAGATTCTTTTTTATAAAGTACATCTTCGAAATCAGGCTAATGAGCTCTGGCACATGATAATTTACAAACTAAGCATTACTTTATCATTTCATGTACCTGTGACTCTATAGTCACCGTCTTTTTAAAAAGCTTTATATTAATTATAACTGTAATTGTCATAGCCTTTTAAAATATTTGGAGGTTATGTGACTTAATCTCAGCCATCTGACAGTTATCTAATCCATGTTTATCAGGTTTTTATTTACTCTCTAGGAATCACTTGGGGTGACATCCTTCAAAGGTTGTATGATCGACTGTCAGGCATCTTGGAGAGACAACCTGTTGATGTAAAAGGGCTACAGTTTACAGTTTACAAATCACGGAACAACTCAGATCACACACACCATGATTATGATCATTACCACCAAAACCAAAATAATTGCTTGACAAATAAATAATATTAGCCGAGTATGGGTATGTTATCTTTAAATCAGTAGGGGCCACAGGTACCACAATATAAATTTGTGACCAAATCTCTTTAATATTTTCAACAAACCTGACTTGCAATTTGCCTATTATTTCAGCTCAACTGTGCTCTGATTTGTATACACTTTAGAGTTACCAAGTTTGTTTTTTTTGGCTTCCTGAAAGCCATTTTAAATTGGTAATATGTCTGAAAGATGTATTTTTTCTTGCATTAAATGAGCATTCATTTGATCTTTTTTCTGACATTTTAACTTTTTTTTTTGCTAAACTGTCTCAGTCTCGAGGGGGAAACTAATATCTACATAACACCTTTAACAATTTTTTTGTTTATTCTGTGATTCCCTGCTGACTTCTCCATTTATCCATTCCACACCAATTATGACTTTGACAAGCAGCAAACATTTTGCATTGATACATACTGTACCTCCGAACTTGGGATTTCCAATTAAGAGCAAAGTATTCCTACCTTTCCAGTCGTTCCACTGCTTTTGTGTCCAGGTAAAAGGAAAAGCTGCATGACCTGATTCAGAAAAACTCCTTATGCTTCTCCAACTGCCAGGTTTTACTCAGACGTCGACGTATTAATGGAGACGCTTTCTGTTTATAGTACTCCGCTCTTCCACTCCATTCTCTATTGTTTTTTTTTTCAGCGTTGCTCGACCAAGACAGCAGGGGGTGCTAAGTTTTCATGGCGTCTCTGCACAGCGCCTCTTCTGTTTTTTTCTAGGCTTGTGAACGCATTTCTTCCTCAGGGGCAATGAATGACAGAAAGTAGGTTTTGTTTAAGCTGTAAAGCTTGTTACTAGAAGTGCGGATTATAGAATCCTCTAAAAACACATGGAAACAAAACACAGCAGCCGTTTTTTGATGTTTTTTCCTACACCTCCTTGTGTTCAAAATTGCCAAAAGAACAGATTAGATAGATTATCCTTTCAATATATAGCATATAGTGGCCAAACACTGCACTAACTAGTGATTACAGCAACTTATAGAGCCCCGTTCTGGTGAAGCAATCTCTGGCTGTTACTGAAACTGACCAATCAGATGCTTACGCTCTCCGTCGAAGGATAGTTAAAATTTAGGCCTCCATTCCGTGCATCCTTGCGCAGGTGACGGAGAGCCCTTGTGTTGACGGACAATGACGTTACGTCGATCCGTCTCCGTCAAAACGCAGCAGCATAAACTAGGCTTCACTGCCAGGATCTGGGATGCACCTGTCTTCTTCACTGCTTATGTTTACTTTTAGAAATTGTGTCCCGGCAGTGTCGCTCCAAATGTGCTTAATTAACAAGGAAAAAACATAAATCAGCGCCAAAACAACGCTTCCACAAAGTTGTGGTTACAGAAGGAATTACTTGAAAGTTATTTCAGTTCCACGTTCACATTGGTCAGCGTGTCCAGGCATCAAATTGCTCAAACCGACAAAAGTTGATACTTTAAAATGAAAACCTAGCTGCTTGCACAGTTTGTAGTCTGCGTCGTCGTATCAGCGTGTAACGTCAGTACATCAGTACGTCAGCTCGGATTTCTTTGTTGCTAGTTGTTTACAACATGAGGAATCATGTCAAGATTTTGTCAGAATACACAATGGGAAACTAGTGGTGCGTATTTAGTACCATAGTTGCCCTAATCGGGTTTGGCTAGCATTAGCTAACATAAAAAGGAAAGTTAAAAGAAAACTTTTAATTACTTACCAGGCATTCCAATATCCTCTGATATCTTCCTCCTAATAAGGTCCAATCGCTTTCTGTCTTTGTAAAAAGACGAAGGCAATGATTGGTTGACGCCCCGCATTAGCTGCCCCAAAGTTCACTTTTCCCAACTTCATCCAGCGGCTGCTCTTAAGGTCCATCAATGTGTCTGAGCAGCAGCTGCGTAGTTGGTTTGTTGCTTAGTGGTTGCAGCTTCAGTGACTACCAGGTACTACTCACTTACACATTGATTTAACTAAAATATACAAAATTTTAAAAAGTAAAACGCTCAGATCAAATCAAACTTTATTTATAAAGCGTTTTTCCAAATACATAGCTTCTCAAAGTGCTTTACAGCTCGTTGAATATTTCCAGTTCCATGGCTGAAGGCAGGGGGGTAGGAACAAATTCTTGGCCCTGTACACTCTTAATGTCGGTGGGCCCCATTAGCAAATGAGAAACGAAGGAGTGGCATATTTTTTTAATAAGAACGCATTAATAAGGTTTTATACAGAAATCTGTCATAAATGTATAAATCAGTATTTCCATTATTCAACCCCTGAACTGATACTTTTGGCCAGCTCTTTCTCATATACTTAGAGGGATATTCCATCCATAAGTAAATTGTGTCTATTTTCATATGAGAAAAAGCATTTTGTAACCAGCCCGGTCATTCTTGTGATCTGGCAGCAATCATTTGGCTTTAGTTTACTGGAAAATAATGTAAGTTAATGGAAACTACAAAATGCTACCTGTTCCCATTCACATATATATTTTTTGAGCTAATCTAAAGGATAGCCAAACCTCGGATTCAGGAGGAACAATGCGGTTTTCATCCTGGACCAGCTCTACACCCTCAGCAGTGTCCTGGAGGGTGCGTGTGAGTTCGCCCAACCAGTCTAAATATGTTTTGTTTTAAACCAAACAAAAATGTTGAACCTAATACATAAACTTAACAGTCATATTTTCTTTTAGTAGCTCTATCTTGAATATTGCCAAGTTATCTCCCAACAATGATGAGGAGCAAAATACAAACCGTTACAATGGTGAATCTGTAGGTTGCAACATTTTCAGTTCAAGGTAGCTGTCATTATCTGAACTAATGAACAAGGTAATTATGATAGACTTAGACCAGAGGTTGTGCTATACATTTTGACCGGCAGAGTAAAAAAAATCTGGTCACAATTAATTTTTATCTGTCAATTTGGGGGTGGGTGCCTATTTCCAGCAATCGTCTGACAAATTAATACCTATTCAATAGTATCTATTATGTAGTATTCAACCAAAACAACCGGAACAGAGAACTACACATAAAAGTGAAATTAAATGCTTGAGCTATTATTAGAATAACTGATTCGGTTCCTGCACAGCATGGAATAAAAATGCTCACTTTTCTTTCTTCTTTTTTATGATCTAATACTCGGATTGTTGCAGAAGTTATTGACATGAGGTTTTGGATTTTTTTCCGCTGACAGAATAATCCCATGGGTAATGGTAGAGGTTGCATCTGCAGGCAGTATCTGCGCTTCGCTCCATTGAAGACTGGAGACTGCAATTACGTTATTCACTTCAGACTCAAGTTTAACATGAGGAAGAATTTTTCCCATTGTTGCAACCATAAGTTGAAGACTCTCAGAACAAGCAGTTTCCTGATCCATAAACTACTGGAGGACTGCCTACATCATCGGCTCTATGGAGCGCGTCTAACTGGGCACACTGGGATGGATGGACTGGCGATCTGTCCAAGGTGCACAGCACCTCTCACCCAATAACTGCCGGAGAAATGGACCAGACCCCCGCGACCCTTCAAGGAAAAGCGGGATAAATAATGGATGGAATTTATTTACCTGGACTCTGTGCATAGAGATGGGGGAAAAAATCTGTGCATCAGAGTGGTCAGAGGGAGGTGTGAAAACTAATCTGTAAAAATGATTGACAGCCTTCAGATTTTTCTGTCATAGTTCTAAAAAAATGGTCAAATAACGAGAGTATTCCATTTACGCGAACCCTGACTTAGACAGACCTGCAAATCCTACAAATTTGACTGAATAGATAATATTCTTCCATAATTTAGAAACCACAGAATTTTGCTCATAACACACGTGTCTCTGCATTTGTCTCATGGTTATTAGTTACCAAAAGTTTGACCTACTAGCAGGCTAATTCCATGGCTAACATACATTGCCTAATAGAACTCAATGGGTGGCAGCTCTCTATATCCTGTTCGGCCCCGCAGTTGGCGTCTGCTGCAGCCTGTTCAACCTTCTCCTTCTTCCAGTTTCTCTTCCCAGAGCCCACAGAGCCGCTTCAGTCTCTGTTACCAGAGAGCCTTCAGTGCCTGTTTCCAGAGCCAGCAGAGCTCCTCCAGTCTCGACTCCCAGAGCCTCCGCCAGACCTGCTGGATTTGCCGCAGCCTCCGCCAGAGCTGCTGGATTTGCCGCTGCCGCCGCCAGAGCTGCTGGCTTTGCCGCTGCCGCCGCCAGAGTTGCTGGATTGGCCGCTGCTGCCGCCAGAGTTGCTCGATTTGCCAGACATCAATGTTGCAGCAATCCTCCTGGCCATCACAGCAGCAGCCCTTCGGCACCCACCGTCTCCGCCGTTTTACTCCTAGTACCCGGTCTCAGACCCAGCTTCACCAACCAGGTTCCTTCATTCCTGTCAGGGGGAACCAACCCGGTCCCTCGGTCTCCGCCGACGACCAGCCTCCAGCCTTCCGCTGGATCTCCAGGTCACCAGGAGAGGACCGCCGGGCCGTCCGCCCTTCTTACGTCTCTCCAAGGGATGTCAGCCAAGCTTTCGTCCGACCGTCTCCTGTTACGCCAGGGGACATCTGCCTGTCTTTCATCCAACCGTCTCCTGTCCCGCCAGGGGAGGTCCGCCTATCTTTCGTCCAGCCAGAGGACATCATTCGGGCCGTCCGCCCAACTCACGTCCCGTAAGGGGACGTCTTCAATCAGCCAGAGGGCGCAATTCGGGCCACCCGCCCAACACCCGTCCTGCCAGGGGACCCCATCCGTCCCGCCAGGAGTGGTCAATACACACACTCACATGCTGCGTAGGTAGCATAGACCTTGCATGTAATCTAGCTGCCCTGCTGCCTGGCAAGGCGGTCTGAATGTACCTTTAGACTGGTGATGGACCACAATGACCGTCCAAACATTAGACTAACAACAGTTGAATCTGTAACTGGAGCAAGGGGCCGTCCTATGTATGTAGTAGAGAAAGAGAGACTGGTTGGGCTTCTGGAGACTCACGATGTGGCCTGCGTAGAAGACCCACGACATGGAGACGTAAAGGACCCTCTGAAAGGAGGTGTAGAGGACCCTCTGGACAGTGTTCCTTCAGTGACACCCTCGGGGAGGACGTCAACGACAGGAGGTGTGTCCTCCCCAAAAATACCCTCAGGGAGGATGACAGGAACTAGAAGCGTGTCCCCTTGGACCCTCCGTGCCGGAGCAAATCTCTTGGATGGGCCCATCTGGACACCACCTGCAGAGACAAAGGTCAGGTGTGTGTCCTTTATGACGGTCCCTGCTGAGTCATAGCACTGGGGCGTTACCACCTAGACATCCACTGCGAGGACAGAAACAGGGCGAAACATGTCCCCTTGAACACCTTCGAAGACTGGAACCCTTGCCTTATCCACCTGGACTTCCTTGGTGTAGGCTGGAACCCGAAGAGTCTCAAGGGACCAAGAAAGTCCATTTTCCCTTAGCTGGGACCCATTGGAACATTCAGTAAGCTGTGAACCACTGGAAGAATCTGTGACCCTGTGCTTATGACACACCCTGGAGAGGTCAGTAGGCTGGGACCAACTGGAAAGGTCAGCTGGTTGGGAGGCAGCTGAGGTCCGTTGGAGCAACTAGGAGGCTGCTAAGGATGACAGCGGAGACGGAAAGCAGCTGAGATGGTTGAGAAGGTTGGCTGTGGTGGCTGTGAGCAGGTGAGAGTTGGCTTACATATTGTCTGATGGTGGTGAAACTCAGCCTCACTCAACATTTCCTCCAGACCAAGACATTTTAAATGAGGGCTCCATCTTAATACTTGAGCAATACACTGCTCAGCTATCCGTAGTTTGGTTCAGGGGTCGGATGTGCCTGCTATGGCGTCATAAATGTTTTTGACTGGTAAGTGTAGTCTGGTACATTTCCTATCTTAATTAATATCTGTTTGGTCTACCTAATCGGAAGTGTTGGGAACAGAAACTGGAGTTTGGTTGAGCTGGAATGGAGGTGGAGATGAACCTGGAAGAGAAGGCTGGAGGAGGGTGACAACTGCAGCCTGTGGATCGCAGCATGAATAATCCTCAAGCTACGCCCTCCTGGAGAGGTGTAGGAGTGACCTTGCTGCGCTTTCCTCGCCATCTGGGAGTGGAGTGAAGAGAGAAGAGCTCAACAGCTCCAAGCCTGTAAAATCCCAACAAGGAAGAACTGAGCACAAGCCTGGATCTACAACATGGTGAGTAACTCTGCTTGTCTGCTAAGTCTTGTTGGCCAGTTCGTTCAGTCAATTATAGATGTTTATACCAAGGTACAGAGAAGGAGGTTTTAGGTAAAGGCGTATTTTAATTATGTACCTACGTGGCAGATGAACACTTGCAGAATGTAAGGCAGGTAGACAGGAAGACTGGAAGCTAGACGTGAGAAGCGAAGAAACGAACTGGCAAAGAGCAGCTGAAACACTGGGGTATTTAAAGGGCAGGGCAAAAATGAGAAGACTAAACAGGAAACTGTTTACGATAATTAAGAGACAACAATGAGGAGACAGGGACAAACGCTCAAACTTATCTGTGAAGAAACTGCATCAGCGTCCCTGCTGCAAGCCTCTGGTCTTATGTCTCCTCCCAGACTTTGATCTTTTCTTTTTTTTTGGCATTAAAGATTGAACAAAATGAGGAAAGACAAAAATTTTGAAACAGAATTAGGATACGTAACAATAACAAATTAACCTCAGAGTCTGTCTTTTTTTTAATTCCACTTATATTCTCTTTTCATCTGTGAGATCCTCCAACATCCTCTTTCTAGTGTGAAAAAAAGATTTATATGTAGAAAGCCATAGTGAGCACAAGTTCTGCACAAAAAATGAAAGAGGATTGGGTTCAATCCTAGAATGAACCAACTAGCATAGGCTAACAACTATAACGTTAGTATTGCTAACTCATTTAAAATATGTATATTGGCATGTATTAACTAGCCATTATTTAGCTGACATTATCCACATGCAACAGCATATCTCAATTTACAGCTTTTTTAGAAAAAAGCTATGTAAAGTTTTGTTTCCCTTTTGCTGGCTTTGGATGGTTTGCTGAACAAACTGCTCTGAGGTCGGTTCAAATACGGCTGGGAAAAAAATATGTTACAGGATATTAATAGATTCAAGATCTGTAACAGCTAAAAAAGTGCGGGGGATAAAGTTCATGAACACAGGAAGTGTGGGGGACATGCCCTACTTGTACCCTGAATCCATTACGCCCATCCGTTATGCTGCAAAGCATGTTCACATTCAATAAGAAAACTGTGTACAGCCTTAATAAGTCTGACTCTTGAATACACCACCTGCATCTACTCCACATGCATGAAGTTTATTACTGACAAAGGAAAACTTTAATTTCATTTCACGAACAATCTAGCCTAATAATAATAATTAAAAAACTCTCTAATAGCCATAGACCTGACAGGCATGTTATTTTTTTTCAAGGGATGCGACAATCCCAGGTTTTTCAAACCGATACGCTACCGATACTTGGATCAGAGTACTTGCTGATACAGAGTACCAATGCAGATACTTCTACCACGCAAAAAAATGCAATGACTTTGAAGGCAGGTTTTATTTTCTTCTCAGCATGTTACAACGAATGAATGTGAATTAGATTTTTTAAAAATGACCACCAAACAAAAATTTTAAGTTAAAAATTAGCATTTTCTGTGAAACGATTTCAGAGTTTCCACATTTTAAGTATCGATTCATGATATCAGTTAACTTATACAATACAAGTACAATAGCCCCGACACCAGTATTGTTGCACCCCTATTTTATTCCCTTTGTTTCTATCAAAGAAACATCATGAATCCACTGTGCCTATTCCTCCTCTCTCTGGCTGTGGTACAGTGCATGGGACAGAAAAGCTGGCACACACAGCAGCCGATGCAGAGTCCTCATTTGAATACTCTTTTTGCACCGCTTATGATTTGCTCACGCCATCTTAGCAGATCACCCGCAAATAAGGAACATTCCCTTTGTGCCTGATTTGTTAGTATTCTAAATAAGAGTGCCAATTTGTATACCTCCACAAAAATATTTTTGCCAAGTGTTTCACATAAATTATTTTAATTTCAAACCATTTTATGTGCACATAAAATATGGTGAAAGAGATGTTGCCGTATGTGTTGTTCCTTATAGCCAATTTATGCAGACCTAGGATTAATTCCCCTAAGTGTTGACGCTGCTGCTGGCGTCCTCACTAGAACCAGGAAAGTAGAACACATCACCCCAGTTCTAAAGTCCTTCCACTGGCTCCCTGTAGCTCAGAGAATGGACTTCAAAATACTCCTATGAGTTTAAATAATCTTTGAATGGCTTGGCACCCGAATATGTTGAAAACCTGCTTTCACTATAGCAATCCACCATTTGACTCAGGTCCTCCAACTATAGTCCTCTAATCACCCCTAGAATCAGAACCAAACATGGTGAAGCAGCTTTTAGTTTCTATGCTCCCCTTATATGGAACAAACTTCAATTCAGTTCACTTTTATTTATATAGCGCCAATTCACAACAAATGTCATCTCAAGGCACTTTACAACAAAAGCCATTTCAATACAATTATACAAACATTCCAATCAGTTAAAAGTTTTCTATGTAAGGAATCCCAGCAGATTGCGATGAGTCATTGACAGGAGGTTGTGCCCGGATCATGCAGACTCCAACCACAGCAATTCCTCAGCAATCCCTCATACTGAGCAAGCATGTAGCGACAGTGGAGAGGAAAAATTCCCCTTTAACAGGAAGAAACCTCTGGCAGAACCAGAACCAGAACCTGGATCAGTACAAGCGGTCATCTGCAACAACCGTCTGGGGTCTGAGAAGACAGAGAAGAGACAGCATGGAGGTTGCTCGGTGACTTTGAGCATCATCTGGACCAATGTTCCCCATCCAGCAGGGGACATTGTAGTTGAGCAGGGTACCAGACCATGTGGAACTTCTATGGGGAGAAACATACTGAGAGAAAACTGGGTTAACAATCACAATAACAGCAGAAAAAATATTTCTGGAGAGTAGTAGAAAAGAAAAGGAGAAGAAAAGCCCTGAACACTGCAAAGATGCTGAAACACTGAGCTGCTTTAAATCAAAGCTAAGAACAAATCTGTTTAGAGCTGCCTTTGAGTAAGTGATTAATAACAGCTGGATTTTCATTTATTCAAATGTGTCATATGTTATGTGTCTCTAACGTTGTATGTGGTCGAATTTTGAGACTCTTAATAAATTAGAGAAATTCCTTTAAACGTTTGGAGGTCTTAATATGACTTGAATTGATCGTACAGGAGGACAGCAACACATCACAGTAAATGTGGAATAATGACCTGTCTCAGTCTTACAACATCAAGCTTATATTATTACTAGCAATATTGGTCAATCTATTCTACTCGATAAAGTACAACTCACAGGATGAAAATCAGAGACTTAGTGGCGCCTTTCTCTTAGATTAGAAAGCTGAGAACTTTGTGTATCTTTAAGGATGCCCGGTCGAAGAACCATCTCCATGGTAACACAGGATATGGACTATCATTATCAAAACTCTCTGACCATGTCCTGGGTAAAGGCGTCACTCAATAAGACTAATCATTCAAACTGATACTACAACATTAAGTAAACCAGGTCACAGTTGATTACATAGTACAGAAAGTATATAACATTAAATTCTTTCCATTACATTGTATTTTAAGCTTTTACTGTTCCATTGCTATTTTATTTTATTCCCTAATCACTCAAAGCACCTGAAATTGCCTTGTTGTTGAACGTGTAAGTAAAGTTGCCTTGCAATGGGACAAGAAACAGCTGATTAAATTTTGGAGTTGAACCGACACGAAGTAGGTATACACCTACCAACCAGCGATGCTGACCTCCTACCCTCTCCCATGTCAGAAGTCAGAAGAGAGCTCATGAGCGCCTCCTCTCATGCAGCAGTAACACTACAGTTGGATCATATGCACAGCAAATGAATTGCACATGCACAAATCACACCTCTGCTGGAAGAGGATAGTGACAGAACATACACAACCATGCATTAATGCAGAATTAAGATCAGTTGCCTTGCAAAGACTGCACACCTGCAACCAATTTCCTAATTGGTATATTTACAGTTATTTACAGCAAAGTCAGAAGATCTTACTGTTACATTAAGTTTTGTTTTTTGTTAAATGATTTTGTTGAGCAGATTATTTTGGAATGCCTGGTATGGCAGGGACCTTTTAAGTGACGCATGTGAAGAGTTTAAGGATTTTTCTAAACTAAAGTTTGAAAAAATACTAATGTAAAATGTATCTTTTAAAAGGTGCTTTTACGGACAAAAGCTTTTTAAATGTACTTTGTTTTACTAACTTGTTTTATTCATTATGTATAGATGCAATTTGTCACTTAAAGTGTTAAAAAAAAACATATTTATCAGTACGGCGTTAAGGACTGTTGGGTACGAGCATGAATTTATTCATAGTAATAGAGTCTTCAACACAATAATGTGTAAAATTAACACTTATTAGTATTATAGAAGCGTCTAGTGTTAACCTTCAATTACTCAATTAGTCTTAAAATTTAGATTGATTTTCAGAGTCATATTTACTACCTCCAGAGTTAATTAACCTATGGTGTCAAATTAACCTATGGTGCAAACTGCCACTGTAAAATGTCGTTGTTCATTTTTATTGGAATTATGAGTTAATTTTACCCAGAAATTTTAACACAGCGGAAGGAGTTGCTTTAACACCCATTCTGATCAGGACCAAATAGACTCGGACTCAGTGTTAAATATGAGCCTTTAAAAGTCGTCTTTGCAATACTGTCAAAACTGTGAATAGAGGTTACATAAAAAATTATGACAACAAAGTGACACATAATATAATTAAGTAGATTTAAATTACAAACGTTTTAAGTAACATGTAGTGTAAAACTTTATTTCATCCATCCATCCATCATCTTCCGCTTATCCGGGGTCGGGTCGCGGGGGCAGTAGGCTAAGCAAAGAGACCCAGACATCCCTCTCCCCGGCTACTTGGGCCAGCTCCTCGGTAGGAATCCTGAGGCGTTCCCAGGCCAGCTGGGAGACATAATCCCTCCAGCGAGTCCTGGGTCTTCCCCTGGGTCTCCTCCCGGTGGGACGTGCCCAGAACACCTCACCAGGGAGGCGTCCAGGAGGCATCCTGACCAGATGCCCGAGCCACCTCAACTGGCTCCTCTCGATGTGGAGGAGCAGCGGCTCTACTCTGAGCTCCCTCTGATGACCGAGTTTCTCACCCTATCTCTAAGGGAGAGCGTAGCCACCCTACGGAGAAAGCTCATTTCAGCCGCCTGTATCCGCGATCTCGTTCTTTCGGTCACCACCCAGCGTTCGTGACCATAGATGAGGGTAGGAACGTAGATCGACCGGTAAATTGAGAGCTTTGCCTTTCGGCTCAGCTCTCTCTTCACCACGACAGACCAGTACAGCGCCCGCATAACTGCAGACGCCTTATCAATCCGTCCATCGATCTCCCGCTCCATTTTTCCCTCATTCGTGAACTTTATTTCATTTCAACAAAAAACTTAAGTAGATATTGATCAAATTCAACTGTAAATATGTGTTGGATTTCTGGACAAAGTTTAGATTTGATCATTAAAACAGTCTAATTTTAACACAAAAGGTCATTTGAAATTAAATACATATCTGTAAAACATTACTTTGAAGTGAAAAATAATCTGGTAAAAGTTGAGTAAACATTACTGCAGTATTCATTACAAAGGAAAAATTTGTTTGGTTTTCAAGTAAAACTCAAATTGGATTCACTCTTTACTAAAATAAACTTCATAATTTTTCACTAAACTAAGAGAAATTAAATTTACATTATTCTCTACATAAAATTAAGAAATTTAACAAATAAAACATTGAAACATTCATTCATTTTACTGTGGAAAATAAAAACATTGATTTATAATGGTAAATGGCTAGTTTACCCCAGTAAAACCAGTTGGAAGATTTATCTTAAAGATTTTATTGTATAGGTTACATTTGAAATAAGATGTTTTGCGTAGTGGCTGTAGCTCAGTGGTAGAGATGAAATCTGGGGTTTGATTCTAGCTCCCGCCTGCTATATGCATCTAAGGGCCAGTGTTGGGCAGCCTCATTGCTATATCCCTGGGGAGCTGTGGCTACAGTGCAACTTGCCATGACTAAATGTAGAGTGAAGCTCTTTGGGGTACTCTGGACTTGATCAATTAATCTCTCAATGGTTTCTTTGTCATTTTGATTCTTTTTTTTGTTGTTGAGAAAATTAAGTCAATTAAATTTTCTCCTATAATTTAATTAAAATTTAAGTTTATTTTAGAAATTAGTAAATACAATTTAAGTTTTCCTTTAAAATCAAAAGGTTTGTGTTCTTTATAATAAATATTTAAGTATTTCTTACTCAACTCTGCCTAGATTGTTCAGTTTAGTAATTTTTTACAGATATTTATTTCCTTTCAAATAATTTTTTGTGTTAAAATCAGGCTGTTTTAATCATAAATTTGAGATTTTGTCTTCAAATCCAAGATATATTTACAATTAATTTTTTTCAATATCTACTTTAGTTTTTTGTTTAAAGTGGACCTGGCATGAAATGTGCATTTTTTGAGGTTTTTGATCATATCTTTTAGTTCACCCAGCCTGCCTACGGCCCCTAAGGGGTTAAAATTACTGATTAGTCTTTCTTTTGTCCCGGGGTATGTCTGCCTACATAGTGAAATTAGCACTCAGAAACAGGCCGTTTGGCAGTTCGGCATATGACGACACGTTTCGGCATATTACGTGTTGAGTTCCAGCCAATTCCCCGGACTACAGCCTGCAAGTCCCTCCCCCCGCGGTGCGGAGAGCTACGGTAACAGGCAAACAACAAACCAACAGCATGGAGTCCAGACCGCATCCAAACTGCACTGTACCTGGGTGTACAAAAGAAGCCATAAATGTTTTTGTCCTCCCCACTTCTGAGCCACTGAAAAGCTTGTGGATAGATTTTATGTATGCAGGGAATGTGCCCGACCGACTGCCGAAGCGTGTGGTAGTTTGTGGCAAACATTTCTAGGACGACTGTTTTTACAACTTGGGACAATACAGCAGTGGATTCACAGATCGTCTTAAACTTCTACCAGGATTAATACCAACTCTCCGTGAACCAGCAAATATCCCAGTACAAGTAAGCATATTTCCTCAATAATGTCCTTCAGCTGTTAGACATTGTGGCATTGTTTGAGTTGTTTCGCTTTTCAATTAGCTTCATAGCTAACATTCAGAATTAGCTTCACAGCTAATACCCCTGTTTGTTTATGTAGCATTGGTGCTAGTATGCTTTTATTTTGGGGAAAAAAGATTATATATTATAGTTGAACATTCGATATATTGCTAGAGACTCATTGACCACAAAAAGCGCATAGCCTAGGCCCCGCCCTCCGAAACACGGTCGTTCTGTGCTAATGCTAACAGATGGGCCACTTCGATACACCTGCAATTCTACAACAAGGCTGAATTACGGCAAGCAATCCTTTGATATAGTATTAAGGTACTTAGAGTGTGGCTAAAACGGGCCCAAACGTTGCGGGGAATTTTGTGCCAGTTTTACTTTAAATTCAATTATATTTTACACTACATTTTACATAAATCTTTTGTAATTTAAATGTACTTAATTATATTATTTATCACTTTGTTGCCATCATTTTTTGAAGTAACCTCTAGCTACTATAAGAGCAACTACTGTCATTAACTTCTTACTTGTCTCTTAACATTGAAAGAATGTTAAGAGTTCAAGCAGAGACAAAATGGAGCCAATTTCCAGTTTAACATTTATTTTGAACAGATTAACAAATTGCAGTTTACAGAGAAAGTTGCCCTAGTTTCTCTGTGGTCCAGACTTAAAGAAATCTGAACAATTAACTGATCTTTATTTCACAGCTTTATAGACTGCCAGGGTTGTAGGCGTTCCTTCTCCTCGAAATCTTACTCCAATCCG
>JAPXFQ010002143.1:0-13995 GCA_028564705.1 Apricaphanius iberus
ATATTTGACAAGCAAACTTTTCACAATAGTACCAGTAAGTACAAAACATGCTCTTTAAGAATCATGTTCTAAATATTTGTAAGTATATTTAAAATACATTTCAACAACATGTTCTTTCTAACTTTTTGATATATTGCCTTGTCTCAACAATGAATTATTGCGTACTACTCAGAATATTTGAATTGCAATGTATATTTTTCTAAGAAAATACTAATTTAGACTTTTAAACATTACCACAAAGATTGAGGTAACACCCAAGTTAACAAAAAAGCAATATTTTCTATCAAAAAATGTATTGTGATGGTAATGACAACATGTTTTGGTAATGACATAAAATTAACACTGTTGTCTTTTTTGTTATTTTTCACAACAAATTAAAGAAAGAACATTTTTTAAAACAACACTTTTTGAACACAGTACTTAACCTTCCATTAAAATGAGTCTCTTGGTAAACTACTACAGCATTGCTAACATAATAATATCTTCTTGGGCCGGCTGTCTCATTTCTGACTTAAAAAAGGATCAAACAAGAGAATTGGCAAGCTCAACTCAGATGTCCCAATCCAAAAATGATTAAAAAAGAAAATAAAATTTTCAGCACTCTCAAATAAGTGTGTAGCATTTTAATTCATGCATAGCAACAGAAGTTTGACCCACATTAAACAACAGTCAAGAACGTAATGGTGGTAATCAACCAGCTTAAGCAAATCATCAGAACAATATCATAAAAAGACAAATATTAGTTAGAAATACAGTAGCTTTTTCACCTTCTGTTGGGTGAGTGTCTCCTTTTTCTCTGTTGTTGCTCTGCTGTTATCGTCTCTTTTCCAAGAATATCTTGATTTTCTCAGTGGTATCCACACTGATTATGTTTTTGTAGGGTTTCCTATGAAATTGAAGACCAGCAGGCCGTTCACTGTTTTTCCGCATACTCTTGGCTGAAAAACCAAGTTGGTTTTGCGCTTCTTTCACCAAGTGGTACTTCTTTATAATCTTCAGAGCCAAAATCTTTGACACTACTTGTTTTTCCTTTGTGTCAGACACCTTATGTATTTTTTAAGCTGAGAAAGCACTACATTCTGAAACAGTAGTGTTCTTCGAATGGCCTTCGGTTTTAGCTGTATTTGTTGCTTTAATTTTATTTTGGGGGAATCTGAGGCTTTCAGCTTCTCTGAGAACCTCTTTGTATACTTCTCCACCTTTTTCAGCGTGTGTTCAAGCTTCAGATGGTTCTCAGCAAGGTCACGGAAAGCTTTTGCCCTATTTGCTCTCACAATTTTACGTCCTCTCATATGAGTTGGGGTTTTAAGATGAGAACTGTAAGAAAGGTCAGGTGAAGCTTCAAGAATGGGAACTTCATTCTCATGTTCTTCCTGACTTATAGGAGATATCGGAGGTGTGCTTCCAGCTATATAACTTTCTATCTTCTCTCTGTTCTTATCACTGGCTCTTTTGTTTCTTTGGTTAACTTTCCACTGTCGTCTTCTGAATCTTTGTTCCCGCTTTGATAATTGTGTGATGTCTTTCAATTTTCCTGACTCTTTTCTTTTTTTGTATCTTTCTTTTTCTGTAGCAAGATACTGCTGGTACAGTATATTTCTGAATTTTCTTTGATTTGTCCCTGTACTTCTTTGAGCGTTCAGCTGGTTTAGCTGGGGCCATGTTGACATCTTCAATCAAAAATAATGTAAATTACAGTTGGTCACTGTTCAATTATGTATCACAGTAAAGTAGTAAATAGTAAATCAAGCTAATATATTCTAGTTATAAGGTAATAAACAGATCAATTGTCATTACCATCACTGACTGTCATTACCATCACAGTCATTTGTGTGATGGTAATGACGCGTGATGGTAATGACAATTTTCACTCTTTGCAGAAAATGTTGGCTAAGATTTAGACTTGGAAAGCTAACTGGTTAGCTTGCACACAATGTACACTGAATATATGTAAATAAAGCGAAATTTTCTAGTAATGAATTAAAATACTAAAAAAGTAACTTGTTTCGTGATGACGCCTAATAAACATACTCTCAGATCAGGCTGTATAAAACACCAAATTACTTACATATGTGGGCATCAAAAAAGTAGGCTTCTGCCTCATGTCTGAGAATGTTCCTATGGAGCATCTAATTTGCATGCAACAATGTAAGTTTTTTTTTTGTAAAAACAATATTGTTCTCTAAAATGTTGAGCGTGACGGTAATGACATATGTATGAGGGACAGCAATATTTAACTATAAATAACCTGCAAATTGAACAAATATAATCTATATGAATTAAAAAAAACTTTTTTTTAAGTTGTTATGATGAAATGCCATGTAAAATTTTAATGAATTTGGCACTTTTTATCGTTTTATCATAGAGGGGATACCAATAAGTCTGGGTTGGGGACAAGCCCAAAACAGTGAAATTCTTGAACATTTGAATTTTCAACACACTGAAAAAGTATTAAAATGCCATCATTGAGGTACAGTTATTGGTTTCATAGCTACTATAACCTAATTCTAACAAATGCTGTATTTTTTTTTCTCTAAAAAATATTTTGTTTTATAAAATATACCCTGGGGACAGAAAAAACTCCCTTAATTGAAGAATCACCCATATATGCATGTCATATTTTTTTTTACAAAAAAAAACAATTTTGAAAAACAGTTATTTTCCTTCCACACACAACCGTGCATTACTTTGTGCTGGCCCATCAACATTTTAAAAAGATGAAGTGGTGTGAATACTTCTGTAAGATACAGCAAATGATACAGAGGTGATGTTAGAAGAAAGATGTTGGCAAACATAATATAATTTTGGCCATGACTGTGGCTCCACAGTTTTAAAAGCAGTGCTGTGCATGTGTTTAGTGTGGGAACAATAGATGGCAGCCTTGGCTTCACTTTCCACCTCACACACACACACCAGCTTCCATGCAGGCCCGATAGGATCATACTCATTGTCAATTTCATAAATGAGACATTTATATTAAGGAAAAACTGTAAAAAAAAAATCTGATGATGAAATATTGAAAAATTAGTATACAATAATCTATGTAAATTATAAAAGCCATGAATTCATGCAAATCTGATCTACTTCGGTTACATGTTATGGATTTATTACATACATTTAATCTGTGATTGGATCTTTATTAGCATCATTTTAAGGCAAGAATTTCAGTGTAGTTTTCATAAACCCACTGTTTGTTTACACAACATCTTATTTATATGATGTACTGTAAAAAATGTCCTCTGTGCTGCCTGTTATTCATTTACACCATATCATCTAATGAGACTGAGAATATGAGTGCTAGAGGTAGGATGGACCAATAACAGGAGAGACTGAAGAAACTAAATGGGAACGCTTCAGTGAGACAAAGAAATGTAACGAAACAGAATGGAGGATGCTGGGAAAACTGGTATGTTGGAAAAGGAAAGATCAGAAGAATAAAAATATTGCATACAACTTTTACATTTGTTGCAAATGAAGAGACAAAGCAAAGGAAATGTGGGGGGCTGGGAGTTAGAAGTTAAAAACAGAAGAACAGAAGTAATAACTGAAAGTAAATACAAGTTAAGAACAAATGCAAGAGAGAGCACAGGGAACACAGTAAATATGAGGTGCAGACCGAAAAAAAATCACGAAAGAGATGAAAAGAAGAAAAATGAATAACTAAAGAGGAGGTGAACATTTAAAATTCATGCAAAAGAGTAAAAGAATAAGCAGAACAAAGTAAATGAGATGCTTCAAAGAGATGGGGAGCAGAGCAGAGTCAAGAGGTCAGATTCATGTGTGAATTTATGAAAAAAAAAACAATGTTCATGCAGACATAGGCCTTCTTACTGAACCCTTTAGTTCTCAGGGTTTAGTGCAGTTTGCACTTGAAAATGGATTTCTTAGATTGGATGCAGTATGCACGATGAAGCTGTCCATTTCATTAATTAAGAATTGTAAGAGCCAATTAGGGATTTAGCCCAGCTGTTGTTAAAATATATATTTTTGGAATATTGCTTATTTACTTACATTTGTTTAAATTTGTGGTTTCATTTATGGAATAATATTTAATTGATGTGAAGTGAAATTTGGCATTAGATCACTCAGTAGTGCTAGAATTCAGAGTGGTCATGTTATGATCCAGTGACCTACACGTGTTACACGGTTCTTACATTTTTATTTATTATTTAATTTTCAATTTTATGCCACAATGGAAGTGATGTTTAAATGTACATTATAATAAACTCTCCAGCTAAAACTCAAGTTTATCATAACTTCTCTTGTGTTTTTAATTATTTCTCATCATGAGTTTTGTCGATCCTCCGGGCCAGTTATATTATTGACAAGTTATTACATTATTATAACTTACCTATTTTGAAATGTTGAATAATAAACAATGTAAACAACATCTAAAGTTAAAATGGCATCTTTTTTTCAGATATTGCTTCTAGTACTGCTTTGAGTTAGGTATGTTTTATTTCCCACTTACATAGTTATAATGTAAAAAAACAAAAACAAAGGGTAGAACCAAGAATTGTCATTCGAAGGCATTCTTTCTACATTCAGAACTCCAAAGGGTAAAAAAATGGTGTGATTACACAGAAGTAAAAGTAAGATGATATATAGTGAAAGAGCCAAAAAGGAAAAATATTTTAGTGAGATAAAAAATAGTTGTGGAACCTTGCTTTTCAATTTTGTTTGTACAAACCCCTTTAACCCAAGAGCACAGCACTTCTCATAAAACACTTTACATGTTTGAAACACACAGAGACAGGGACCTTTGACCCTTGTTCTTTGCAAACCTTTCTAAAATGTCTAGAGTCCTGGATCCTTTTTTATGGTCTCTTCTCTTCTATTCAGATGGCCCCACAGGTGTGGAGCCATTATTACAAAACTTTAATTTGGATTATTTTGATCCTCTTGAAATGAAACGAGGAATGGTTGTTGTTAGTTTACTGGGGACTGTTTTGCTCACAGGGCCATCTAAAGAAAAAGCAAATGAGCGATCAAGTCATGGTTTCTAGCGTACATTGCTTTCCTGTTTATTGGGCCATAAACGTTTTGGATTGTTATTTTTCTGAAAAGACTCAGTGACAACCCATTTTTGTTTTAATAGTAAAATCCAACAGATTATTTGATAGAGACATGATATCAGGATTCGTAAGTAGGGAAAGTGGCCTTAAGCATCTCAGATCCTCAGAAATATTCGCCCTTTATCCTTAAAATTGTTGGAAAAAGCTATCTTAAACCCTTGTCACACTATTGGGTATCAGCCTTTTATTTCAGGGGTACAATGGGAAGATACAGTAAAGCTCAGATGTTTCTGTACATTAAGCCTTGTAGTATACACAACTCAATTACCACATAAGCCTGCTTGCCACTGAATTTATTTGGACATGTTGAACAATTCCACCACATAAGTCATGAACTGTGTGTACTGCAAATGTTCACCAGTGCTACAGCAAAAATGGGGACTCAAAAGTCTCGATGATGACCCAATAATAACATCGCCTAATGTGACAGAAATTTATCCAGATGGTTTACTCATCTGCTCAATCTGGAATGAAACAAGCCAAAGTGAAACATTAATTATCATCTGCTGTCCATTTAATCCAGTAAAAGATTATTTAACCACGTGTGGTGACTACAAGAGTATAGACATTACATAATCTAAAAAAATGAGTAAAGAAAACAGGATGGTAGAAACTTACCCAGGGTCACATCAACATGTAGTAGTGCAGGTCTCCTGCTCTCTCTAACCACCAAAGTGTTTTAGCATCTAATGTTATAGAGACTTAATGACCCTATAGGGTGGAATACTTCAAGCAGTTCTCATTGAGCTTTGGAGATTCTTGAATAAAGATGCTGCTTATTGTGCATGCTTATGGCGTTAAAATGCCATAAGCATGGGCTGTCATCCTGCCTAGTGGACATTGTCTATGTGGACCTTTTGTAAACTCACATGTATGAAAACAAGTTTCTATACATCTGATTTGAGTTAAAGGAAAAGCTAAAGAATAAAAAGGAAAGGTGATGCAGGAGGAACGAGAGGAGGAACAGGAGTAGTAACAACCGAAGGGAGGTGGAGCACGGAACCCAGAGGAACATGGGAGGGAAGAGCCGATGCCAGCTATACAACAGCGCGCCACTAATCTGTGTCTGTCATGCTCCACATATGAAACACCAAGTGATGACCGCTGAGATTCACAACTGCTGGCAACAAACCAGCCTGTGGCAACCGTGTGTTTGTGTATGTGTGTGTTTGACTTTCCATTCAGTGCAGAGAGTTCCTTTTAGCAGCAGATCTGCACTGACGTGATTCACGATGACCTGCCTCCAGGCTGGCAACAAGGGACATGCATGCAGGCACTTAAAACGCTTTGAGTCACCAGAATTAAATTTGATTTACACTTTGCATCTGAATTCAGCAGGAATCTGAAGCCACTCTGGGTGATGCTGTGTGGCACACTGGCTCAACTGATAAGAAAATGAGGAAAAGTCTCTCAAATCTCCCTTTTTTGTTGTTGTTGTGGAGCACCATTACCCAAGCAGTTCATGGGTGAATTTGGCCTCGTGCCTTCTGTGTGAGCATCAAAAAGGTCTAAGGCACACATACACACTCACACGCATACAAACGCAGAGGAAGAAAGAGAGAGAGTGAGACACACAGCCGTCATTTTCTATCCATGTCTACAGCAATGGACCCCAAGCCACCCAGCCAAGTAGCAACTAATGGAGGCTTGATTGACAGGTAGGGACACACAAACCATCACCATGACTCACCCTCTTAAAGCCTTATGTGTCCATGTGTGAGTACGGATGACCCCTTCTCCTAATGGAATCATGGCTGCAGGTACAGATGAGAAAAAAGGGAGAACGCCAGTGCCTGATGTGGGGACTCACACAGCAACTGGACCCAAATGGGAGCCTGAAGTTATCTGGAATTTGCTCTAATTTAAGTAAAGTTTGAAAATACACTTTGAGTGGTATAATGGGAATATTTCAAAGTAATATGACTGAACCGATTAATTACATGTTAGTAAATACATATAGAGGATATGTCATGTGGAGATCTGAGATGTTAAACAGACATTAAAGAGGAGTAGATTTTATTAGGATGATCTCTGACCTTTGGCTGTTGGAAAGAACACAGTTTTTCACTGTAAGAATGTCTGAAAGGCCCAGCACGCATTTCTGTTTCATACTTAGTTGCAGGTACGTTTGGTGCATGTCTTTACCAGCTTTGCAGACCGAGAGACTGCCATTTTCGTCCTTTTTAATTAACTTCATTTCACTCTTAATTCTCAAGGTTTGACTTTCAAGTCATACCCCAGATTCTCAATAAGATTTAGGAATTCACTCCTGCTCTATCATCAGGGTTGCTGTGCGGTGTCCATTTGAGGAGAAGGAAGAGTGGGGTTTAACAGATTGTGAAAGATTGGTAAAGTGCTTGGTTATTAGGGCTGTGGCTTAGGCATGGCTTTCCTCCTGAACCTTAATTAACAAATTAACTTCATAAAGTGCATATTTCCTAATTTTTTTGTGGAACAAAAAACACGACTTCTGATTAAACCTCTCAGCAGTGTTGAGAAAGTTCAATTTCCACATGAACTATTTCAAAGTTCAGCTCACAAATTTTAAAATGAATTAGTTCAGTTCAGAGTTCATCATTTAGATTATTTAAAATACGTTCAAAAATTAAGTTCTTTTTTTTTTTCAAAGTGTTGTGGTGAACAATTACCCTCAGAATACTGGGATTTTCCAATTGTTGCCACCCATTCAGTCCACACTTGTACCCAGCAGCAGCTTTTTGTCATGATTACACTCAGCTCCTCTCACACCATCATCACACGCACCTGTCTTCAATCTTCAGCCACTCACCTCCAATTCTTTATAACCCGTCACCTCCCTTCAGTCAGCGCCGGATCATTACAGGACTTCACTCCAGATCTAACACTGTGTGTTTCTCCTGCTGTCTTCGTTCTCGCCATCCTCCACCAATAAAGAACTCTGCACCTTGCTTCTGCGTCCGCGTCCATACCTCCACGCACACAGCCTGACACTTTTACCCCATAGAGGATATTTTCAAAAGCATGATGAGGGACTTCCTGTTTGACTGTTTTGTTGTGGTTGTTGTTTTTAGGAATTATCAGACATCAAAGTGTTATATTCAGTATTCCGAGTGCAAAAGATTATTTAACTTTCCGTTAAGTCATGTGAATGTTGTGAATGTTTTTCTGACTCGTTTGCCCAAAAAAACGTTATAGAACTGGGGTTGTAAAGTGCAAACAGCCCAAATTGCAAATATGGGCTATTTGCATTAGCCCAAATAAATAAGTTGGGTTGAAATTCCGTAAAGCTTAAGAAAGCTAGGGTTTCCACTTTTCTTACAGGCTGCAGGCCACGCACAATATCCTGCAATGTCAGGGTTATCCAGAGTTATGCCTATTTTTAATTTTACTTGAATACAGATTCTTTTCCCCCTCAATACAGATACAAATACCAGCTGCTTTGCACACCCCTCATGTGGAGTAATCCTCCCCTTTCTGATTACACAATGCTTCCCGTTTTTGTCTGCCAGTTACTCACTAGTCTGTCTTCTTCACTAGTGAAGACCAGCTTACACATTTGACTGTTTGTAGATAAAAACCAGAGGTGGGAATCATGGCTTCAACAAGTCAACTCCATGCCATATTTTTCTTCTTCTCAGAAACTTAACCAGGTGAATTGGCTGTGCTGATTGGAATCAAATGGTTTCAGTGGCTGAGCAGAACAAAAAACACGGCATGGAGTTGAATTGTTGAAGCCACAATTCCCACCTCTGTTAAAAACCATTCAACCTTCCCGGGGTTTAGGTTATGTTCTGGGCTCCAACCGTACAATACTTGTTATAATTTAATTGATATATTTGTAAGTTTTTCTCAGGGAAAAACTCTCTACCAAGTAACAAATAAGCCGTTAATTCAACTGTACAGTGTCCTCACTGAGCACAAACTGCAGTCCTTAAGTGAGATTCTAGGCAGTAGCATCTTATAGTATAGCGGCTGTGGTGATGGTAAAATAACATCTTGAAAAACAGATGAGTTGGTTACAAACTGGTGAGGGCATCTGTCATGGAAGAAAATATCTTCCTTCTTTAAACCAGGATAAGGATGCAGTCCTTATGGACTTTTATTTTATGTTATTTTTTTTATATTTATCAAGTAGATCATCAGAATCTTTGTACAGGCTCGAACGCTTCCACACCTTCTCATTCTTGACACCCTTCTGCCCTGAAGCAAAATAATATTTGCTTATTCCCTCCAACGCCTTTTTGATGTCTAGTTCCCCGATGTTACCTAAACACTGCAGAGCCAATCGGAATGAGGTTATCAAATCTGATCCTCACTTACGTCTTGATCTTCTACATGACATAGATCCTACATGCATTTACTAACATGTAATTAATCAATTCATTCACATTCCCTTGAAATATTCCCATCACAAAATCCAACTCAGGCCCTGAATCTTTATGTCCACAAGTAAAAAAAAAAACAAGGCTAGTATAAATAGTCACAAGCACATATGATTGCTTCAAAGAAGTCACTCACACATTGGTAAAGATTATTAATACAACCTTTGATTCACACAATGTTGTAACGCTGCAGTAAGCACCTGATGTTTACAGACAGGCTCTGCTGCAAACTAAACTATCTGTTGTCCTTTTTTCTGAAGCTCATTTTGTCAACCTGCATATTTACGTACGTTGGTCATTTTCTGTGGGTCCATGACTTTAAGTCAAATCATTGCCAATAGAAAAGGTAGTTGCCAAAAATGATTTATTAAATCCACAAACCAAACCAGATGTTTGCTCCTGGAATGAAAGCTTTTTGTACAACCCCACTGTGCTCTATTAAAAACACCACAGTCTCTGAATGCAAATGACCCACTGAGCCACATAAATACATCAAAATAGCAGCGTCAGTAATACAACAGCAGCACAGCGGTGGTCGAAACAAGCGTGCAGGTTGTTTATGCCTCTGATTCAGCAGTGTAGCATTTAGCAGCACTTGGGATTTTGATTAAAAAAACGTCCAAATCCTGTGCCGACCTTTCCCAGCCACAAAAGATTTCCCCGCTGACAAGCCCTGTCAAGTGACAGGCTGTCAACGGATTATGTATGATCTTAATTGGCATTAAACGATACGGCCCGCATTAATCTTACATGTGCCCCACTAGGCCACAGAGGCAGCAGCGCTTTCATAAGAATCTGCTGTTGGTCTTTGTAGGCTGTGACTCTTGCAGCCTTGAGCCACATCCCTAATCAGCGAGCTCTCAGCAGGTGCTTCCTACCTCGAGTCAGGTTTAAAACGCCTGCTGTCATGGCAGGACTGCAACTTGTCTATGTAATGCAGAAATGATTACTTTAGGAGAAGCTGCACAAAAAAAAAAAGATTTAATAGGAAGATTACAGATTTACTTACATTTGCTCTGTTATGAATGGAGACATCACAAAGGTTGTCTTTGGCCATGGACTTTGATCAAAGTTGCAGTAGAACATACAGCACAAACATTTCTTTACAATGATATCTATCAGAGGCAACGGAAGAACAACAGTCATCTTTTATTCACCAAGCCAGAGCACATTTTTGATGTGAAAGCTGCAAAAACATGGGGAGAGAAGATTCTGCATCGTCAAAAAAATGATATCTTCAGGCTTCTGATGAGAGCTTGGTCTGAAATCTAAAACAAACAAGCCCCCCCCCCCACACCACCACCACCACCACCACCCCCAAAAAAAGGGATGAAGACAAAGAAAAAAAATTCAAAATGATTGGATACAGTAGACTGTACCATATTTTACAGGCATTTATGTTACAGATCAAAATAGGGATGGACATAGTTGTGAAGTAGATGGAAAAAAAATGTTTAACACTTAAAAATTTTAAGTGGGACATGTATTTGTTCAGGTATTATTTCCAACTTTACCACACTTACAGACAAAAACTCCTGCCTGTTCTTTTTTGCAATCAACTCAAGTTCCGTCAGATTGGATGGAGAGTGTCTGTACTTTCACTAGGCATACCTGTCAACCATCAACCATGACTGCCCTTACTAACAATTTAAATTTCCCTTACTCAATGACCAAAAACTGTATTCGCGCCGTAAATGCCGTGTTTACCAAAGAACAACATGGAAAACTGCACCATCAATTTGCATTATTCAATTCTTTATTCAATACATCACTACCATATAATGATGTGTTCACATATCACACAATGCCCTTAAAAGCCTAAATGACATCATTTGTGATTGTTGTTGTACTTGGAAGTTGCGGCCTTTGCTGATTGCAACATCTCACTTGTTGGTTTTAGCTGATACGATTTACTGTCAGTATTCAGTTTTACTTGTAGTAAAGCTGTCAGAGTGTCCACCCCCATCGATTTCCTATACTCTGTATTGAGTTTCCTGACATGGCTGAATACTCTTTCACTGTCTGCGTTGCTGTGAGGAAGGCATAGCAAGGCCAAGAAAACGCTCTTCATTGCTGGGAACCTTGGCCCACCAAATGCTGTTCTCAACTCAAAAATCTTAGACCAAAATGTTTCTGGATGCATTGGTCCCTCTGTGGTGAATGGTGGCATCTGTTCGTCTGGGATCAATTGGAAGTCATCCCATTCTTCTTTGATGGCCTCTTGATCTAGATGACTGGGCCCAAACCGCTCCGCCAATCTGAGAATATGGATGTAGTCCAGTTCCTCTCTCCTTCGTGGATCCAGGACGACAAGATCACCCAGCACGTCATTTTCAAAGGGAAATTTGGCGAT
Source organism: Apricaphanius iberus (assembly GCA_028564705.1). Taxonomy (NCBI): domain Eukaryota; kingdom Metazoa; phylum Chordata; class Actinopteri; order Cyprinodontiformes; family Aphaniidae; genus Apricaphanius; species Apricaphanius iberus. The sequence goes on from JAPXFQ010002143.1 coordinate 11,790, forward strand.
CATCTTTGCCACAACAGCCTCATAAAACAATCTCACTGAGGCAAAGAACTTTGATTGTATCTCTGGAGGGATACCTTTATCCTCATCCAAAAGCAGTGCTGTTGTTGTCAAACCAACAGCAAGCCTGTGGTCTTCGTGCTGCAGTGCTCTGTCTTTGAAGTCCAGCGTCAGGAGGTTTGCAGCATCCTAGATTATATTCGTTACATGTGGATGTTTGAAGAATCGATGTTCAGAGTATAATTTCATAGCATTAAAAACTTCAACGCATGTAAACATCTCTGAATATTTTTCATCAAACACACTTTGAATCATAATCTGTTGATGATATTATCAGTTTGCATTGAAGATTACAGTCTTTAATATAAATCATCTCGATCTACATTGTTTGCATTATTTTCAAAAAGATTAATTGCTTGAGTGACAAAGAAAATTTTAATCTGTCTTACATACCTTTGCAACTTGTGAATCGATGAACATTTCTGGTACCAACTTGGTGAATGTATCTGCAGCGGCGAGTGGAATGTTGTGCTCGGCAAAAAACTGGCACATGAGGATTTCTGCTTTGAGCACCTTGTTGCTTTGTGACGATGCAGGGTTCGCACTGGCAAACTGTTGACTCAAAGGAACGTATGTCTTACTTCTTGCGACACTATCCACGTGTGACGATGTTTTGAAATGGCTTTTCAAGTCATAAAAACCACTGGCAGCAACTTTCACGTCTTTCCTACACGGTACACAAAACGAATATTCCGGGCCTTTGGACGAAGATTTTATCCATCCACTATACTCTCCTTGCAGATGTTCCCACACTTTCTGATGCTTTCCAGTTGACTTAACTTTCCACTTCTTTTTCAAGGGTTCAGACATCTTCACTGGTGAGAGTTTCGTGTTTAAATGATATCGATTTCCTCGTGTTGTGTTGCAATCAAGAAGGAAGCGGAAGTTATAAAGCGACGCATGCGTGATGGAGCTTAATTCGGCAAAAATACCCCGTTTCGGTCTGGGTGTTTTCCCGTATTATATGTTGTAGTACGCCGTATCCATTTAAAAGATAGCAAAAAACGTATTAAATACGGGCAAACCGTATCAGTTGACAGGTATGACTAGGTCATTCTAACATTTGAATATGCTTTGATTTAAAGCATGGATGTCAGACAAGAAAGAGGCCAAAATATGAGACATGGACAGTGTTTCCTGTGTGGGAGTCCTCTGCCTCTGGAGCGGTGGTCGGCTGTGGCTGCCTGGATGCTCTTCAGGTGGTGCTTTGGTGGAGATGAGGGTCTCGGCCTCCCCTCCTCTGGGCGCCCTGCGTCAGTGCCTCAGCTGCTGCTGTTGATCTGCTGCTGCAAATGCAGACGGCTCCCATGATGGTGTTTCCTTACCTGACCTGGATATTCCGGGTTTTCCTTCAATAGCTTCCAGATCATGTGACCAGGTGACACAAAATCAGTCTTAAGATGTTCTACTACAACCAGTTGGATAGTGCTTTGTTTACTGTGCAATATATGAGATACAGAGATTTTCACAACATAATGGACAGATTTTCCTTTTTTTCTTTTTACCCACATGTGTCTGTTTTAGTTTTACAATTTAGTGAAAAGTGAGTGATTAAGTATTTCCAGTATTTATTTTTGGTATATTTTTATATTTCTGCATACAGCTTCAATTTTATTGAGTCAATTTTAAATACCATAATCTCCTAAAATATTGTATATGATGTTTTTTTTATTCGTCTTTTAGTTATGAAAATATTTGATGCTATAGATATTATAGAATATAACCACGTTATAGAAAATAGAAAATAACATCACAGTTACTTTGTTGAGTAACTAATTACTTTTTTTGAAAAAAAGCTTAACATTGAAGCCACATTCACACTCAAACACCGATAGCCAACATGGCTCGGTAGGACAAGGTATAATTTTTAGGGTTAGGTGCCTTGCCCAGGGGCACATCGACATGTGACTGGAGGAAGCTGGAATCGAGTCTATGACCCTCCGATTACAGGCCAACTACTCTACCACTGAGCCACAGTTGCCTCTAAAGGTTAGGATATTATTTTAAAAAACCTTGTGTCCTTTTCTTCCATGTGGAAATTACGCTCGGTTTTCTGTCGGTCTATAAAATAAATTCTCCAAACAATACCTGTGACAAAATGTGTTTGATGAGCGCACTTGCGAGGTACTGTGCATGTGTGTAATATTTT
>JAPXFQ010002144.1:0-13433 GCA_028564705.1 Apricaphanius iberus
TGCCCCACAGGGGCCAGCCTGCGCCGGAGAGAGGTCCCTCAAGGGGATCCTCCCGCACAGTGCGGCCGCCCATTACCTGCCGGGTTGAATCCCCCGGGCAGACTGTGCGGACCCCACCCGTTTATCTCTTAAACGTTTCTCGCCCTCTTCAACTCTGTCCTCTCAGTTCTGTCTATTTTTCCTTAAGATAGTTGTCGACTATCGGTCTCGTGCCGGTATTTAGCCTTAGATGGAGTTTACCACCCACTTTGGGCTGCATTCTCAAACAACCCGACTCCGAGAAGACCCCGGCATGACGGGGGCCGTTACCGGCCCTACACCGTCCACGGGTCAGGAGGACTCAGACAGAGTGTTGGTAGCCAGGTCTCCTAGTAGCTAGGAGACAGGTTAATGTTAGTAGCTATGCTGCTTTAGGCTAGGCTGTTGGAGGACATTATTAGGGTCTGTTCCTACTTTCTCTCCTACTTCTCCCCAACTGCATGATGTGCTGTCAATTCAAGCACTAACCTGTTTTCTATTATAGTAGGTGCTCCGGATTAGCCCTGCTTGACGACCCTGACTAAGATGGCATTGCAGTGACGGAAAATTCTCCACGTCCTGCAACAAACTTCTGCATCAGTTCTATTGCTCTTTCTGTGTCTCTGTTATGTATTCTCCAAGCCACAGACGGTCGCGGCAGATAACCGCTTGTGCTGAGCCTGGTTCTGCCGGAGGTTTCTTCCTGTTAAAAGGGAGTTTTTCCTTCCCACTGTCGCTGCATGCTTGCTCAGTATGAGGGATTGCTGAGAATTCCACGACGCAATCTTCTGTGGTTCTGTAATTTCTACACTTAACATTGTATTGTAATAACTCTTTTTGTAAAGTGCCTTGAGATGACATCTGTTGTGAAATGGCGCTATATAAATAAACTGAATTGAATTGAAAGATATGATAACACTGTTTAATTAATATAATAAATGTTTTGGAATCATTGCTGGCGACTTTAACTGCGCTATTGATAGTAATATGGATAAATCTCCTCCTGTCCCATCTAACCCGAATGCAGCCAAAAGTCTAAGTCAGTCACTATCTGATATAGGTTTGGTAGACGTGTGATTAGAACTCCATCCTACAGTAAAGGACATAATTCATACTCTCACCTAGACCTCTTTCTCTTACCTCGAGAACAGCTAGCATCAAAAACTATGTGTAATATAGGATCTATTTTTATTTCAGACCATGCTCCAGTCCCTATTAGGTCGAGTCTCTCTGGGCAACCTCATCAAAGCAAACATTGGAGATTGAACACTTCTCTTCTTACAGATCCAGTAGCCTGCGATAATATCAGACAATGGCTATCTCAATATAGACAAAATGTAATGCAGTTAGAAACTCTCTCAACGTAGCCCATTTAGATCATGTAAAAAAAACTCCTATTGTTTGCCAGACAGCAGTATCACGAATACGGCAATAAACCCAGTAGACTCTTAGCTTACCAATTTAGGAAGGGAAAAGCAGATAATATAATTAAAAACATATGTGATGCGACCCGTCAAATTGAATATGATATTAAATCAATTAAATCCTCCTTCCATAATTTCTATAATCAGCTCTATAAATCCGATAATCCCTCTGTGGAAGATATCCAAACATTCTTAGAAAAGATTTCTCTCCTTTTAATTTCAGTGACCGAAAAATATAGGGAGACTTTTGGACATAATACACCACTCAACACTTCATAAGAAAACCGCTTTGCTCCTGTCACTAGACGCAGAAAACGTTTTCGATAGGGTCGAGTGGTCATACTTATTTACAGTCTTAGAAAAACTTTATTTTGGCTAAAATGTATCCCCTCCTTGGGCTGCCACCTTACCGCGGTGGAGGGGTTTGAGTGTCCCAATGATCCTAGGAGCTATGTTGTCTGGGGCTTTATGCCCCTGGTAGGGTCACCCATGGCAAACTGGTCCTAGGTGAGGGATCAGACAAAGTGCAGCCCAAAAACCCCTATGATGAATGGCAGCATTGGACCAAGTGTTCCCTCGCCCGGACGCGGGTCACCTGGGCCCCACTCTGGAGCCAGGCTTGGAGGTGGGGCACGTTGGCGAGCGCCTGGTGGCCGGGCCTTTTACCTATGGGGCCCGGCCGTGCTTAGCCCAAACAGGAAACATGGGCCCCCCTTCCCATGAGCTCACCACCTGTGGGAGGGGCCATAGTGGTCGGGTGCAATGCAAGATGGGCGGTGGCCGAAGGCGGGGACCTTGGCGGTCCGATCCTCGGCTGCAGAAGCTGGCTCTTGAGATGTGGGACATCACCTCTCTGGTTGGGAAGGAGCCAGAGCTGGTGTGCGAGGTTGAGAGGTTCCGACTGGACATTGTCGGCCTTGCTTCGAGCATGGCTCTGGCTCTGGAACCCGTCTTCTCGAGAGGGGTTTGACTCTCCTCCACTCTGGCGTTGCCCCCGGTGAGGAGCTGGGGTGGGCATACTTGTTGCCCCCCCATCTCTGCGCCTATACGTTGGGGTTTACCCCGGTGAATGAGATGGTAGCCTCCCTCCACCTACGGGTGGGGGGACGGGTTCTGACTGTTGTTTGTGCTTATGCAACCAACCGGTAGCTCAGATTACCCACCCTTCTTGGAGTCCTTGGAGGGGGTGCTGGAGAGTGCTCCTTCTGGGGACTCCCTCATTCTGGTAGGGGATTTCATTGCTCACGTGGGCAGTGACAGTGAGACCTGGAGAGGCGTGGTTTGGCGGTATGGCCCCCCCGATCTGAACCTGAGCGGTGTTTTGTTGTTGGACTTCTGTTCTCGTCATGGATTGTCCATAACGAACACCATGTTCAAGCATAAGGGTTTTCATGTGTGCACTTGGCACCAGGACACCCTAGCCTGCAGCTCGATGATCGACCTGGTTGTCGTTTCATCGGACCTGCGGTCGCATGTTTTGGAGGCTCGGGTGAAGAGAGGGGCGGAGCTATCCACCGACCACTACCTGGTGGTGAGTGTGATTCTAAGCTCAGAATCACACTTCTGAGCTTCCCTGGTAAGGTCTATTCGGGGGTTCTGGAGAGGAGGGTCCGACGGATAGTCGAACCTCGGATTCAAGAGGAACAATGCGGTTTTCTTCCTGGCCGTGGAACACTGGACCAGCTCTACACCCTCGGCAGGGTCCTGGAGGGTGCGTGGGAGTTCGCCCAACCGGTCTACATGTGCTTTGTGCACTTGGAGAAGGCGTTCGACCGTGTCCCTCGGGGTGTCCTGTGGGGGGTACTCTGGGAGTATGGGATACCAGGCCCTTTGATACGGGCTGTTAGGTCCCTATATGAACGGTGTCATAGTCTGGTTTGCATTGCCTGCAGTAAGTCGGATTTATTTCCAGTGAGAGCTGGACTCCGCCAAGGTTGCCCTTTGTCACCAGTCCTGTTCAGAACGTTTATGGACAGGATTTCTAGGCGCAGCCAAGGTTTTGAGGCGATCCATTTTGGTGGCCTCAGGATCGGGTCTCTGCTTTTTGCAGATGATGTGGTCTTGTTGGCTTCAGCTGAACGTGATCTACAGCTCTCGTTGGAGCGGTTCACAGCCGAGTGTGAAGCGGCTGGGATGAGGATCAGCACCTCCAAATCTGAGACCATGGTCTTGAGCCGGAAAAGGGTAGAGTGCCTTCTCCGGGTCGGGGATGAGGTCCTTCCTCAAGTGGGGGAGTTTAGGTATCTGGGGGTCTTGTTCACGAATGAGGGAAAAATGGAGCGGGAGATCGATGAACGGATGGTAAGGCGTCTGCAGTTATTCGGGTGCTGTACCGGTCTGTCGTGGTGAAGAGAGAGCTGAGCCGAAAGGCAAACCTCTCAATTTACCGGTCAATCTACGTTCCTACCCTCATCTATGGTCACGAACGCTGGGTGGTGAACGAAAGAACGAGATTGCGGATACAGGCGGCTGAAATGAGTTTCCTCCGTAGGGTGGCTGGGCTCTACCTTAGAGATAGGGTGAGAAGCTCGGTCATCCGGAGGGGGCTCAGAGTAGAGCCGCTGCTCCTCCACATCGAGAGGAGCCAGTTGAGGTGGCTTGGGCATCTGGTCAGGATGCCTCCTGGATGCCTCCCTGGTGAGGTGTTCTGGGCACGTTCCACCGGGAGGAGACCCAGGGGAAGACCCAGGACCCGCTGGAGGGATTATGTCTCCCAGCTGGCCTGGGAACGCCTCGGGATTCCTCCCGAGGAGCTGGCCCAAGTAGCCGGGGAGAGGGAAGTCTGGGCATCTCTGCTTAGGCTATTGCTCCCGCGACCCGACCCCGGATAAGCGGAAGATGATGGATGGATGGATAAAAATGTATTGGATGTATCAAAAACATGTATAATAACCCATAAACTCAAATTTGCATTAAGGGCTCTCTCACTGGAAAACTTGACTTATTTAAAAGATGTCGGCAGAGATGCCCACTCTGCCCATTTGTATTCAACCTGGCTATTGGACGGCCTAGAGAAACAGTAAAAAACAACAAAAAGATTGCTGGTATACACATTGGGAAAATCAACAATGAAATCTTACTATATGCTGACAATATAATCCTGTACCTGACCAGCCCAGAAAACACGATTCCGAAAATTTTAGATCTTCTAACAGAATTTGGAGCAATATCAGGTTATAAAATCAATTTGTCTAATTTAAAAATAGCAATAATCAATTCTCCTATTATGGATGATTTAAAAACCACAGTACCCTTTTCCTAGGCCTAAAATGGCTTTGAATATGGAGGAATTACTGTGTCACCAAAACTTAAAGATTTGTTCAATTGAATTATAATCCATTGATACAAAAAATAAAGGATGATTTTAAACACTGGAAGATGCTCCCCATTTCATCCCTAAAATGAACGTACTCCCTCGGTTCAATTATTTGTTTCAATCACTCTCTTGTTTTTCGAACAATACATTTTTCAAACATATTATTAAATAAATAACTACCTTTATATGAAAAAATTAGGCTCTTAGAATAGCTTTTAAAACCTTATCTTAGCATAGAATAAAAGGCGGACTGGCACTGCCCGATCTGCAGAGATACTTGAGATATAGCTGCTCAGATTAAAAATCTGACTTACTGAATACAAAGACGTAAAGCTATCCACTGGATAGATTTAGGAGAAGAACTATGTCATCCCATTCGTTTGGCTGACGTACCCTTCATTAGTAATATAAAAGCTCTACAGAAGCTACCTAAAACGTATGTAATTTACAATACCCTTCTGGTTTGGCGAGATGCTAATAAATTAAACGGTATGACTAAAAAGATCTCTAAATTTGCCCCCTTAACATCCAACCCAGATCTATTATCAAATATTGACATGTCCCTGTTTGCAGAGTGAAGAGAAAGAGGTATTCTTCAAATTGAGCACATATTCTCCCAGGGCACACTCAGGTCCTTTTTCAGACCTGAGAACTGATTACGACATTCCGAAGCAGGATTTCTTTAAATGTCCACAAATTTGTTACATTATTAATGCTCTCATGAGGGAGGGGCGCTTGTCCATGGAATATTCTAACCTAGAAAAAATTCTAGTGTGACCTAGGCCGTTAAAGGGGAGAATCTTTGATTTATAACGCTTTAATGGACCAACATAGCTCCTCCTTTAACCCCCTTAAGAGTGTCTGGCAGAGGGATCTGGGTGTTGTCTTCGGTGAGGAGCAGTGGGATTTGATTTGTCAGAATGTCAGAAAATTTTCTCCTCTCTCTCTTGTGACAAAATCATTGAACAGAACTACGAATTTATCTATAGGTCCTATCTTACATCACTCCGTCTAAGTAAGATGTTCCCTAATACATCCCCAAGATGTCATCGTTGTAGGTCCAGCATTGGGTCGGTTATGCATGTCTTCTGGGAATGCAAGAAACTCAAGCATTTCTAGATGGCAGTACATGACCTGACAGTCAAAATAGTAACAACACAACTGGACATTAATCCTATATACTACCTTTTTGGAATGGTTTTGGACAAGAAACTACACCCTTCACACTCCAAGAGGATCATTGTTATATCTTACATTGAAAAGAAATGTATTCTTCTATGCTGGAAGCATTGGAAACCGCCATCATTCAACCTGTTTTTACAGACTAAAAGAAACTCTGAGACTGGAACAATGTGCATTTATTTTAAAAGACAAAAAAGATATGTTTCAAGAGATATGGGGAACTCTAATACACAGTAAATATGTGAAAGTAAATTGTGGGGTAAATGAACCCTTAACTTGAAAGGACAGAATAGGTATGTGCACTTTATTTATTTATTTTTATTTGTTTTCTATTTATATATGTTATGTTTTGACATATTTTATTTTTAATTGTCTTGTGCCCTTTCCTTCACCTTGTGCTGTATTTGATTAAAATGCTAAAAATAACTAAATAAAAAGATAATTAAAAAAATAAAAATAAAGAGGGGTTTAAAGGTGGCCTGTGTGGGTCTGGGACTGTAGCAACAAGGGCCTTCTCAAAGTCTCCCTAATTCTGAGGTCTCAAGGTTGGGAAGTATGCTGACAATGCAGGCCTCTCTTTGGAAATGGATGGATTTATAGCGTAATTCAATTCAATTCAATTCAGTTTATTTATATAGCGCCATTTCACAACAGATGTCATCTCAAGGCACTTTACAAAAAGAGTTATTACAATACAATGTTTAGTGTAGAAATTACAGAACCACAGAAGATTGCGTCGTGGAATTCTCAGCAATCCCTCATACTGAGCAAGCATGCAGCGACAGTGGGAAGGAAAAACTCCCTTTTAACAGGAAGAAACCTCCGGCAGAACCAGGCTCAGCACAAGCGGTTATCTGCCGCGACCGTCTGTGGCTTGGAGAATACATAACAGAGACACAGAAGAGCAATAGAACTGATGCAGAAGTTTGTTGCAGGACGTGGAGAATTTTCCGTCACTGCAATGCCATCTTAGTCAGGGTCGTCAAGCAGGGCTAATCCGGAGCACCTACTATAATAGAAAACAGGTTAGTGCTTGAATTAACAGCACATCATGCAGTTGGGGAGAAGTAGGAGAGAAAGTAGGAACAAACCCTAATAATGTCCTCCAACAGCCTAGCCTAAAGCAGCATAGCTACAAACATTAACCTGCCTCCTAGCTACTAGGAGACCTGGCTACCAACACTCTGTCTGAGTCCTCCTGACCCGTGGACGGTGTAGGGCCGGTAACGGCCCCCGTCATGCCGGGGTCTTCTCGGAGTCGGGTTGTTTGAGAATGCAGCCCAAAGTGGGTGGTAAACTCCTATCTAAGGCTAAATACCGGCACGAGACCGATAGTCGACAACTATCTTAAGGAAAAATAGACAGAACTGAGAGGACAGAGTTGAAGAGGGCGAGAAACGTTTAAGAGATAAACGGGTGGGGTCCGCACAGTCTGCCCGGGGGATTCAACCCGGCAGGTAATGGGCGGCCGCACTGTGCGGGAGGATCCCCTTGAGGGACCTCTCTCCGGCGCTGGCTGGCCCCTGTGGGGCGCATTTCTTCCGCGGCGGTAAGCCGCGACCGGCTCCGGATCTTTACCTGGCTTACATTAATCTATCTCTACCTAGCTACTCTACCTCTTCCTATCTCTTCCTAACTTTTGACACTCTGCCTGACTACTAACATTAACCTGTCTCTTCCTATCTACCTGTCTGACCTGACTCTAACTACCTATAAACATATCTCTAACTGTAAGCTTTGTCAAAGAGGAAAGTTTTTAGCCTAGTTTTAAAGATAGACAAATTGTCTGCTTCACGAACCAACCCTGGGAGCCGGTTCCATAGGAGGGGAGCCTGATAGCTGAAAGATCTGCCACCCATTCTACTTTTAGAAATCCTAGGAACTACCAGTAAACCTGCAGTCTGAGAGCGAAGGTCTCTGTTAGGAACATATGGAACAATCAGGTCTCTTATGTATGATGGAGCTAGATTATTAAGGGCTTTATATGTCAGAAGGAGGATCTTGAATTCTATTCTAGATTTTACTGGGAGCCAGTGAAGAGAAGCTAAAACAGGGGAAATGTGATCTCTTCTTTTAATATTCATCAGAATCCTAGCAGCAGCATTTTGAACTAACTGAAGACTTTTAATTGTATTCTGTGGACTACCTGATAATAGACAGTTACAGTAATCCAGCCTTGAAGTAACAAAGGCATGGACTAGTTTTTCAGCATCATTCCTGGACAGGATGGTTCTAATTTTTGCAATATTCCTAAGGTGAAAAAAGGAAATCCTACAGACTTCTTTAATGTGAGTTCTAAATGACATATCTTGGTCAAAAATGACACCGAGGTTTTTTGCTTTATTACTGGAGGCTAATTTAATGCCGTCCAGGTGAAGGGGCTGACTAAGTAGTTTCTTTTTCAGAGCTTCTGGTCCAAAGACGACAACTTCTGTTTTATCAGAATTTAGAAGCAAGAAGTTTAGAGTCATCCAAGTTTTTATGTCTTCCAGACATGCCTGTAGTCTACCTAACTGATTGGATTCATCAGGATTTATGGATAGATATAGCTGTGTATCATCTGCGTAACTATGGAATTTTATCCCATGCTGCCTAATTATTTTACCAATAGGAAGCATATATATAGTAAAGAGAATCGGCCCAAGCACTGAACCCTGTGGTACTCCGCAAGTAACTATTGAGGTTGAGGAAGATCTATTGTTTACCTGAACAAACTGAAATCTGTTAGACAAATAAGATTTAAACCAACCTAGTGCTGTTCCTATTATACCGACACTTTGAAGCCTTTCTATGAGAATATTGTGGTCAACAGTGTCAAAGGCAGCACTGAGATCTAACAGGACCAGAATGGTCACCAGTCCATTGTCTGAGGCTATGAGAATATCATTAGTAACCTTCACCAGAGCTGTTTCAGTGCTATGATGAGCTCTAAAGCCTGACTGAAACGTCTCAAACAGCTCATTATTGTTTAAATGCTCACATATCTGGTGTGCAACTATTTTCTCAAGAATTTTAGATAAGAAGGGAAGATTAGATATCGGTCTATAGTTAATTAAGTCGTTTTGATCAAGAGAGGGTTTCTTAAGTAGAGGTTTAATTACAGCAATCTTAAACTCCTGTGGTACATATCCATTGACTAAGGATAGATTCATTATATTTAAAATTGGAGCAGCGATCAGAGGGAAAACTTCTTTTAAGAGTTTAGTTGGGATTGGGTCTAAAACGCAAGTTGAAGGTTTAGATGAAGCTAATAATTTTAGTACATCACAAAGTTCGGCTGCATTAAAGCAGTTTAAGCATATATTAGGTTCCACCATTTTTGAGGCTGCCTCATTAACTAAGGAGGAAGCAAGCATATTGGGAAGGTTCCCAATTATCTTATTCTTTATGGAGTCTATTTTATTTATAAAGAATTGCATGAAGTCGTCACTGCTTAGAGCTTGGGGAATGGTTGGCTCGATAGAGCTATGATCCTGTGTGAGTTTGGCAACTGTATTAAAAAGAAACCTAGGATTATTTTTATTCTCCTCGATTAAAGATGAATAATATGCTGTTCTAGCTGTGTGAAGGCTCTTTTTATATAGCAATAAACTATTTTTCCATATTAAAAAGGAATCATGTAAATGCGTGGAGCGCCATTTTCTCTCTAGTTTTCTAACATTCTGCTTTAGGGTACGTAGCTCTAAATTAAACCAGGGAGTTAATCTTCTATGGCTAGCCACCTTCCTTTTCAAGGGGGCAACTTTGTCTATTGCCCGACGCAGGGAGGAATTAACGCTATGAACTAAAATGTCAAGTTGTGAGGGGTCACGAGTTAAATCACTGTTTTCTGTTCTGCATTTATAAACTGAGGAAATTAAAGTTGAGGAAATTAAAGTTACAATGCTGCCCTTTCATCCCTCCCTAGAAGACTCAAACAAATTAGCCTCTAATAACAGAAACAACTGTGACTCCAATGACTGTCGTTATAACACAATAGGGCACTAACGAAGCCGAAACCTAACCTCCACCAATAGGCGGCACGCCAACGACCGTCGTTAAGACATGAAGCACAAAGGATCCAATGACATAATGATTGTTGTTCAAGAGGTCACATAGCTGAGTCTCCACACCAGTTAGTTGGACCAGTCCCAGCCTGGTCAGCGGCGAGCATGAACTGATGAAGCCTCTTGGATAAGAGGTGAAACGTCTTCCAAGACAAATTACTAAGTCCAGTTGCGTTTGATTGAAATTTCCTTGAGATAACCATGACCTGGATGAATGAGAATATTCACAGGCTTAAAGTTGGAAGAGCTTCTTTAAAATTTGCTACAGCGTTGTCTGATAACGTTCTGGTATAATGAAGTTTTCTTTCAGGTTTGATATGATCCATTAGAGTAAGTTTAAAAGTGATAAGGAAATGATCAGACAGGATAGGGTTATGTGGAAAGACTGTTATTTCTTCACAGTCAATGCCATAAGACAGCACAAGATCTAAAGTGTGGTGACAAGAATGTGTTGGTCCCTGCACATTTTGAGTAAAGCCTATTGAGTCTAGGATAGTCTTAAAAGCTGTATTTAGACTATCACTTTCATTATCAACATGAATATTGAAGTCTCCGACTATAATGACTTTATCAGTGTTTAAAACTAAGTCAGATAGAAAATCTGAAATCTGATCTAAAAATTGAGAATAAGGTCCTGGTGGACGATATAAGACCACAAACAAAAGAGGCTTTACTGCTTTGTTATGTGTATGAGGAAAGCTAAAAACTAGATGCTCAAAGGAATGAAAGATAGTTGCTACTCCACCTCCTCGACCAGTACTTCGAGGGACACTAAAGTTTAAGTAGCTAGGGGGAGTTGACTCATTTATTGTGACATGGTCCTCTTCCTGCAACCATGTCTCTGCAAGACAAAACAAATCAATATTATTTTCACAAATTAAGTCATTTACTAAGAGTGTTTTTGAGGGGAGAGATCTTATGTTTAGTAAACCACATTTAATTGATTTGTTTTTATGTTCAGTCCGAGTTTTATTTATCTTTATGAGATTTTTATACTTTGCTCTAGTAGCATTAACTTTTAATTCATTAGTTTTGGGTAGTGGACGGGAAACTATCTCTATAGGGTAGTGGGTGGGTGGCAGTCCCTGTTCCTTGACCTGGACTCTGGGTTCCCTGATCTGGACTCTGGTTTCCCTGAGCTCGACTCTGGGTTCCCTGAGCTGGACTCTGGGTTGTCACGGCTTTGGGGAACTAGAGATAACCCTATCAATGTTCCTGGAAAGAAGCGAAGCTCCGTCCTCGGTGGGATGGATGCCGTCTCTACGTAACAGTCCAGGTTTTCCCCAGAAGGCCCCCCAGTTATCAATGTAGCCCACATCGTTTTCTGGACACCACCTTGACAACCAAAGGTGGAACGAAAGCATACGGCTGTACATGTCATCGCTAGTACGATCAGGCAGGGGACCAGAAAAAATTACAGAGTCAGACATCTTTTTGGCAGCCCTACACACCGAAGCTACGCTAATTTTAGTGACCTCCGACTGCCGTCGCCGGGTGTCGTTGCCACCAGCATGGATAACGATCCTGCTATACCGCCGTTTGTCCTTGGCCAAAAGCTTCAGATGGGACCTAATGTCCGCAGCCCTGGCCCCTGGAAGGCATTTGACGGTGGTCTTTCGTGTCTCTGGAGCCACATTCCTAACTATGGAGCTGCCAATTACAAGAATCGGCCTCTCCTGCTCGGCGGGTGCGTCGCTGAGCGGGGCGAACCTATTGTTCAGAGAAAGGGGCTGGAGGTTGGCCGCGGACTGGGGTCTGGCGCTAGTCTTCCTACGAACAGTCACCCAGCTCGCCTGAGGTCCCGGCTGCACGGGAGCTGTTGGAGGACGGCTAGGTCCTGTCCTAGTTGACTCCGCGCTAGCTACTGCTGGGCCTGGCTGTTCTACAGCGCGGAGCCGGGCCTCTAGCTCAGAAACCCTCGCCTCCAAAGCTACAAAAATGCTGCATTTATTACACCTACCAACTTCACTAAATGAGGCGGAGGAGTAACTAAACATCTGACAGAGAGAGCAGGAAAGAGGAGGAGGTGTAGAGAGAGATGGAGGGACAAGAGAGAAAGCTGCCGAAGCCATGCTAGCCGTGAAGCTAAGCTAACCAAGCGGTACCTTACCTTACTAAGAACAAAGTAATTAACCCAGTAAAACGCTTAAAGAGTCCTAAACCGTGAAGAAACTTAACGTTTTTATTGTGTTTGTGTGTTAAGCAACTCAGAAAAAACTTATTGACAGAGAAAGTTAGATCAGTTCAAGAGAGAGAGAAACACCGACTTGCTACAAACGAGTTAGTCACAAAACAGGAAATGACGCGATACGTCTTACCAACGCGATACGTCTCCAGATGAGCCCATTCCCACTCTACCGCCACGTAAAAAAAAAAGAAAAAAAAGATGGATTTATAGCGTTTTGAGCACACATTTAATTAACTTTGAATAATTAACAATATTGTTGTTTGATTTAATAATCATTGATCAACCTGTTCTAACTGAGGCAAAAACATTTTTTACCAGGATAAATTGAATATTCACAAAATGTGTGGGTCTAGATAAAAAATGTAATTTTTTTGAAAACGATTGAAATGGATTTATAGCGTTAAAAAAGCGAAAAAAGCTCCTCTATTGTACCTGTACCATTACATCAGTGTTATAGTTGTGTGTTTTTTGTGTTGCAGTGCAAGAAGAGGCAAGAAGTTGGCATTGTAAAAAACAAGTTATTCTCTACTATGGTTCATACACATCCGTGCTGAGTTTATCAGTTTAAAAGGTTAAACTGTCAGAGTCAAGCTGTATTCGCAATCAGTCACTATTGCTAAAATATATTAACTATTATCTGACTTTTCGATGAATTGCAGCTGCTCACACCAAGGCACATTATGTGTCCTGTATAAATAATGACATAAATTGATGATGTATGTGTTTTTGACTCTGAAATATTTTGAATTATCAAATCTTTGTAACTGTCTTTGTCAATTAGATCACATAAATTAATGTACATTTTGGTAAAGCTAAATGTGTTTACATGCCAAGTCCGTTTAGCCTACTGGTGTAAGAAATTGAGCTGAAGTAAAATATTCTGACAAACTAGGGTAAAATACCGGTATATATTGTATATCCCGAGAAATGTTGTTTTCTACAATTATACCTTATATTTTGTACGTTTAACCAGACTCCTTTAGTGTTTATTCATCTCCCACTTTTCCTCTAGTACTTTCTCCACAATACATACAATATTGTATGTTCAATAAATAAATTAAAAATGTCTTTAGCTTATCGGTTTACTTACAGTTGACTTAGCGCATCTGACAGTCTATTACTGCGTATTACTTTTTACTTAATAAATTAGCTTTTTCATATCTTTCATATTTTATGTATTATACTTACTGTACACACAACATTACACTTTACTGCTTATTTCACAAAGGTATATGTTAAACTACATTTTGTTGTTCCTA